>MU384073.1:0-44766 GCA_022495065.1 Xylaria telfairii | reverse complement strand
TATTAAAAATATATTATAAAAATAAAAATTAACTAAACTAAAAAATATTTATAAATATATATAAAATAAATTATTATATAAAATTATAACTAGCGCGTATATTTTTAAAATAACTACGTATTTTATTTAACTAATTATTAATTATTTTTATATAAGTATAAAGAAAACAGCTAAAATTATATTTATTAATAAAATCGCTGCTTTTTTATTTCGCGTTTTATTAAATATATGCTTTTAATATTATAAAAAAAAGCTTAATAAAGTTTAAATCCGGTAAATATAATAATAAATACTACGGTTTAATTTTAACACTTATAATTAAATTATATATATTTTTAAAATAATAAAAACTAGCGTTATTTATTATTAATATTAATTTAAACCTTAGAAATAAATTTATAAATAATAAAACTTTTTTACGGATTTATATTTTAAAGTTTTTTTCGTTTATAAATTTTTAATATATAAAAGTTATTTTATTAAATATATTATTTATTATAATAACTAGCAATATATTAAATTAATTTTTTTATTTTAATATTTTTAATATAAAAAATATATAGCTTTTTAAAGCCTAGTTATAATAATAGTTTATATTTTATTTATTAATATTAAATTTATTAATAAAAATAAAAAAAACAAAAAAAAAATTAATAATTTAATATAAGTAATATATCTGTTTAATTAAATCTTGCTATATTATTTTAATCTTTATTTTTTTTTACAACTATTTATATTTTTTTAAATTCTTTAAAATTATATTAATAGCTATATATACGTTATAGCAAATAATTAAAAACTATTATATTTTATTAAAATATAAATTAAAATATGCTTTTAGTTTTTTAATTAAAGTATTTAAAGTTTAAAAAAATAATTTTATTACATTATATAAATTTTAAAATTTTTTAAACTAATTTATAGCATTTTATAACTAATACTACTATTTATAACACTATATAGTTTGCTCGTTATAGCTAAGCTAAATAACAATTTTAGTAGTAAATTAATTTTTTTTAATAATTATAACTAATAGGTTAAATTGTTAAAAGTCTGTTAATTTATTACTAGTAGTTATATTAAAAGCAGGGGAAGCAACAGATCGATTAATTTAAATAAATAATACGTTTTATTATAAAAATCGCGTTTTAAAGCAAAAAGCAGTAAAATTAACTAACGTGTAGTTTTAATTAAATAAAGTAATTCCGTATAAATAAAACAATTAAGATCAAAAAATACAATTAATAATAAAAAACGCAGTTAATAATAAAAAATATAGTTAGGATTAAAAAACACAATTAGCATTAAAAAACGCAGTTAAGATTAAATAAAGCGATTTTATATAAATAAAGTAATTAATATCAAAAAATATAATTCTATATAAATAAAGCGATTTTATATAAATAAAGCGATTAGGATCAAAAAACGTAATTAGCATTAAAAAATGCAGTTAGTAATAAAAAACGCAGTTAGGTTCGAAAAATATAATTCTGTATAAAAAAACGTTATTTACGTGCTAACGGCCCGATTTTTATACCGAAAACGCAGTCTAAGTAGCAGAAGCACTAGTTTAATAAAATAAAGCGATTACAGATAAAAAACGCGATTTTCAACAAGTTTAAAAACTGGTTTACGTAGTGTTGTAGTTAAAGAAAGTAAGTGTCGGTGTGTACCCCAAATTTAGGTGTGCGTCGTATGTAAATTTTGGGTGGAGACTGACACTTCGATTCGAAACTAGTGTATACTAGCCCTGGAGTGTAAGTAGGCTGGCAAGTATCACGTCAGCGTTTCGGCCGATGTCCATCCCTCCCATGTTCTCCAGGTCCACACCATCCATGTTAGGGTCAAGGCTGGCGATGCCTAAATCGACCAGGTTTGTGTCATTGTCTAGCTCGACCGGGTCGATCGGGTCGGGCTTCTCCATGCCTAGCATGCGACGGAGCTTGCCCTCGAAGTCGACGCTCGTCTCGACCTGGATGGTAAACCGGAACGGCACATCATCTCGTCGCCGAAGTAGCACCGCCGCGCGAAGGAAACTGGGGATGCCGGCGCTTTTGATGCCATCCTCCTCGAGGTTCCATATGACGCCGTTATCCTTTTGCGACGAGGTCAGCGTTACCATGTTTAACAGGGCTCCGCTAGAGGCGGGTGCCAGGCATACCTTTCCCCAGTCCGCGAATAGACGCTTCGTACCCACCAGAGTTGTAGCGTGATCTGTCTCTTTGATCTGCGACATGTCCCAGACATAGCCGACGCTGCCACCGACGCCGGCAGCCGAGGCGTTGAGGCTGATATTGGCTGACTGTTTGACGTCGCGTTTGTCGATGGTCTTATTAATAAAGAATTTGCCAGCCGGGGCAATGGTCACCACCTCAGGCCGGTTTTTGAGGTTGCCGCTAGCATCCTCGAAGGTCAAGATGATCTTGGCTCTCTTGAACCGCCGTGATTGCTTCATGCTCAAGAAATCGAACTCGAAAACCAGTAGCGTTGCAGCATCGCCGTTGGGCGTATAGTCCCCGTGGGTGACACTAGCCAGGCGCGCCCTCAGAGCTAGGACATCGCCACGGTCAATTAGCACCCCGCGGGCCTTGTCGCCCTCCGCGTTCTTTGTTCGGAACCCTGAATTCGGGTCTCCTTCCTCAAACAGGAGAATCTCAAGTGTTTCCATACCTAACCTACTTTTGGAGGGCAAGGGCAAGGGGAAGCTGTCGTTCGTGGCGTAAATCTGCCCGCCTCGAGCTGGCCGCTAGTAAACTAGATACAATGCCTTTTGTTATAATATTAGCTCGTAACCTTAGGTGTAGGAGTGAGGCCGCTATATTACGTATGAATGACTAGGTACTATATCCGCTTATATACCAGTAGGTATATAGGCTGCGCCGAAGGACTCTACCATAAATGAACCATGTATCCTACTACATTGGCTCATTCCAAGCGCGGCCATTATCAGCGACCGATAGGCGCACCATCATTATTCGGTAGGAGGGGGCGTAAGCAGACAGAGGGTTTAGCTCCTCTCTCCCACTACAGACACGGCAGGGTAGGTCAAATATCACGCCGAGGAGGGAAGACGGCCCCCAAATAAACCCTATAGTTTTCCTATCCGAGCCCATCGGACTTCTACCTCTTTTCCACGCTGCATCCTGTCTTTTTATATTCTTGTCGGTTCTTCTCCAGGCTTGGAGCGTGCTCTAAGACAGTCTGTCCCGTTTGTTGGACAGGCTCACTGACTCTAGGAGGAGTAAGTCCCTGAGAGACCGCAACCACTGCTATTATGGCGCCCCTGACGAAACCCTCGGAGATGGATGAGAAAGAGACAAGGGGGATTAAAGGAGGTCGCGCAGGAGGCAAGATCAGCTCAAGTGCGCCCAAGAAGACCAAGCGAACGGGCGCAAAGGAGATATTGAGCGCTGCCGCTAAGACGGACTTCACTAAGCCTGACAAAGCTCAGGAGTGGGGTATTCGGTACAAGGAGAATATGGCTAAAAAACCGGGCAACCAGATCCTGCATCTGCTGGCGAAGAGGAACTGGCCTGATGACATGGTATGGGAGGACCACCAAATCAAGGAGTTCCTCAACTGGACGCTCGAGCGGCATCACAACCTGCTTCAGATCAAGGACGGTGACCAGTATACCCCACTTCATCTGGCTATCATGAACCACAACGATATCTTTGTAGAAGCGGTGCTGCTTAATACGAAGCTGATGAACCTAGGTACTATCCTCGCCGAGACCTGTCAGTATGGAAATTCGCTTCACGTAGCCATCAAGTATAGGCTACTATCTACGGAGCTCATGATCGATAAGTGCGCCCAGTTCAGCCAAATGTTCGCTAAGGGCCGGCCCGATAACAACGACACGCCGCTCCACAGCTGTATGTCGATGGATCTAAACGAGGAAGATGGGGACGAAGACGATCTGGAATCTGATACGGGGTCCTACGATGTCAGTGATGGCAACCTCCAAGACGCGAAGAACCAAGGCTGCGTAGTTTCAAACGACGACGCCATGGGACTATCACCTCCCTCGCGCACAAAGTCCTTTAGGATCCCTCCAGCCCACGAATTCGCCATGCAGTCTGCTAAGGTGGTGGAGCTCCTCATACAGAAACACGACTCGGTTCTCTCCGTTCATAATAAAGAGAAACGCACGCCTTACCAAGAACGAGTGTTCCGCCTCTTAGAAAAGGCCCAGATATCCAAAACGGCTGACGAGGAAGCTGCTCGGAAAATCATCGCTAACGACCCTATTGCCTCGTATATTCGATCTTATTGCGTAAAAAATAGGAAATTCCCGCGAGATAGGATAATGGAATCTCTATATCACCCGGGCCAAGGTATATATGGCCCCTACCCGAAGATGCGAAACTCATTCAGGAACACCTCCTCACTAGGTAAACAGAACGGCATATTGAGTTCGACCTAGGAGGGCTCCCGCATGCCACCATCTCCGAAGATTATCTAGAACGGCTGTCGAAGCACCTACAGTTCGAGAGTATTCTCAAATATGTGGCACTGCCCAAGTTAACTCTAGAGAGCACGGTTGTTCGAGGGAAAAAAGGGTAAGTCAATGAGGCTATGACGGGATGCTCTAGTTACCTGGACATTACTCACCAGCATTGTGCGCTATAGCGAGCAACCGCCTAGAAGGCGAGGGCTGTCCTATTTGGTGACTGTATTCGACTGGCTTCGCAAGAACCATGTCGAAAAGATTGTCAAGGTCATGGTCATCGATGACGCAGATCCCTCCCACTCCGACGCTAGCATTGAGGAGGCGCTCCACGACTTTGGGATCGAGATCTGGGACTGGAAGAAACTTGACCTTAACACCGATGTGATCTGGAGGGCAACGACGGCTCCTGAAAACAAAGAAGTATCGGTGGTCAGGGAGATATCTCTGTATTCGACGGGAAACAATGCCGTTTTGATGGGATGGGCTTCCCCTCAAGGTTTGACAAACAGGAAAAAGTTTCCCGACGTGAGTGCCCAGCATTAGCCTCTCTTTAATCCTGTGTTTAGGAGTATTGATTCTTTTGTAGCTCAAAAAGGTGAACTTGTTTATCCGAGAGGTACGCTCCCTTCCACCTACCAACATGTGGTTATTCTTAATAAATTAATATTTCCCTAGGGCCTTGAAGATAGAGACCGACTCGGTAGGTACATCGAAAACTTCAAAGAAACGATCAAGTTGGAGACCGGTGACAGAGTTGAGGTAAACCATGTCCTAGACAACAAGGACGTGAGTTACGCCTCCGAATTCAAAAACAGCGAAGGGTCGCTGCAACCGTTAGTCATTAGCCCCTTTGTCAGCGACATGCTAGCATTGTATTTAATAGAAAATAGGGAACACTCATGGATCGACTGCGTGTCGAACTTTGCTAAACTCATCCGCACTGCTCCAGCTTCCAGAAACACCCGGCCTGTCAAAGTAGCCATCATCGATGACGGAGTGGATGCGTCGCTACTTAGCCTTGATGGCAAGATTGCTATCGGTAAGTCCTTTTGCCCTTACATCAACTCGACAGATCTCATGAGTCCGTACTACGTACCATCGGGGAATCACGGCACCTGCATGGCGACCCTAATTTCCAAGATATGCCCTGAGGTGAGCTTGTATGTTGCTAGGCTCGACGAGCGACAGGCACTCGGAAGCTCGCATAGGCAAATTACCGCCAAATCTGCCGCAGATGTGAGTTTATTTCTTTAATTCTCCGTACATCCCGTGTGATTATGGTGAAAAATAAAGTCTCTTTCAGTGACAGCGTCGCTAACCGGGTGTAGGCAATCCGATGGGCAACCGAAAGTGGCGTGGATATCATCTCGATGAGCTGGACTATCGAGACGCCGGTCACTGGTAATGAAGAAATGGAGAGTCTCAAGGCTGCAGTCCGCGAAGCCGCAAGCAAAGAAATCCTCATGTTCTGCTCAACCAGCGATCAAGGCAGCAGCACCAAGGACACCTGCTACCCAGGGGACTTTGACAGCTGCATTAAGATCGGTGGGGCGACCGACATGGGCGAGGCACTAACATGGGTCAACGCCGACAAGGTAAACTTCCTGCTACCGGGTAAGAATGTGCCATTCACCTCCAACGAGGGAAAAGTCGTGTCGTACGAGTCTGGCAGCTCGGTCGCCACCGCCGCGGCCTCCGCCCTCGCCGGCCTACTCATGTTCAGCAGCTGGCTACTCAACAAGGACGACCACTACCTCCAGGATCAAAAGAACATGCGTGAGGCGTTCAAGAATATGTCGAGTCAGTACTCGGAAAACAAGTTTCCGTGTGTTCAGGACTACTTTGACGTCAACTTCAAGCAGCTGCTCTCACAAAACGACAAGCCGAAGGGGCCAGTCCTCTCGTATAATCTCCATAATATGGAATGGGATGATAAGTGCAATGATGCCCTTGAAAGGATTTTGTCGTCGCTTAAGGGGAATCCTTGAGCTGCCGAGCATTATACGACCCGATTAATACTTTTGAACCTGTCTGGTTTGTCTGTGTTGTAATCTGGGAATTACTTAGCAACGGAATCGATGTAACGGAACGGAAGGCATAAGAGCCAGGTTAGTTTAGAATGACCGCCGCAAATACATTTAATTCTAAAACACCTTATACCTTCTGTACATTATTATCTATATGTTTGTCCGGTTTAGAAAACATACCTTAGGATATATTTTATATTTCAAATCACAGACTCCACCAGCCTATGTTCTTACTAAGTTGAACAAAAATTGTTATGCGTTGTACTTGATCGAAGTTAACAATAGTTTAATCATTCCGTATAGTGCGCGGTTAGATGATGCCCCTCTTTGAACCAATAAACACGCTTCCCTCCATCACCGTCCTTATAGCTTTTCATCTTCTTGTCAACCTCCCGGCATCCTATTCGATTACCGTCAACCTAATCGGCTATTGTCTTCAACTTACGGGTTCTACTTTCGGACCACCGTTTTATGAAAGCCGCGGACATTTGGTTGTGCTATTGTCTGCCAGAACCCCTCAACTAAGCCACATATCCACTAGCCACAGGCATTTCATGTAGGGATCTATTTTTAACTCCAAGTCATGCGACTTAAAACGCGCAAGCATGATGCCTTCATAAAATCAATCGTTTGTACAAAAGTAGCCAGATGATTCTTTAAAAAGCAAACAGGCAAGCCTTAAATATCACGCCATGGGTGACATTCCGACAGAGAATATAATATCTTCGCTGCTTGACTACAAGTACGAGCCGCTGCCTAAAAGTCAGAATGGAGAAAGATGGATTAGGGTCTTAGATTTGTTTCCCAGCACCGACAAAAATGAACCCATTAAAGGCCGCCTTCGCACTATACCCTTAAACGAGAATTCCCATTATAACGCTGTTTCTTATGTTTGGGGGGATGTAGCGAGCAACACTGCAACGGTGATGGTGAAAGACAATGGTACCTATACTTATCCGAAACCCTTGAAATGCTGGCCCGTGAAACCGCTGACATGTTCATAGATAAGCAATTGCAATTCTGCTCAAAAAAGGCACGAGACAACCTTGTCGAGGGTCTCCGTGTTTTTCGCTTAGCGAATCAAGAGCGCACGCTCTGGGTGGATGCGCTTTGCATCAACCAGGAGGACCGTGATGAGCGCAGCCAGCAGGTGGGCATGATGGGGCTGATATTCTGGCTCGCGGAATGCGTACTCATTTGGCTGGGTCGTGACGAGCGGCGGATCGCCAGCGGGGTATTCAAATATATGCAGCCCATCTCGCGGGGCTACTTCCATTCCAAGGACCCGAACCACAATAGAGCACGCAGCTCGGCAGAAACCGAGGCGCTCGACGCACAGATGTGGGGTAACATCGGGGAACTCTACCGCAATCCTTGGTTCGAACGTGTCTGGGTCCAGCAAGAAATTGGCCTGGCGAGACAAGCCAGATTCTTTTGGGGCGAGGCCAATTGCTGCCATCACGACGTGCTTGGCTTTGATCTATGGCTCGAGCAAGCGGGTGAGCTAGCTGTCAAGCGCTTCAACATAGATCGAGGGGTGCTCAGGGGCACTAGAAGTCATTGGATCAGCTATGGTCGAAGCACGCGCGAAGCGTGGGGAGACGACCGCAACAATTTTATGACCGCAAGACCATTTCTCGTCACTTTGATCGAAGGCGCACGCTGCAAAGCGAGCGATCCTCGAGACCGTGTCTATGGTTTCCTCGGGCACCCTTCGGCCCGAAGGGAATATGCGTACCGGCCAGTGCAGCAAATCAATTACCTCAAGTTGATAGAAGAAGCGGGAGACACGTTAGTCAAGCCAGATTACAACAAGACGGTTGACGAGGTGTATTTAGAAACGGCAATTGCGCTCTTCAAGCAGCAAGTTGATGTGCGCGTACTCGGCGCTGTTCGTCATACCGAGGAGTCTTTGGCGCGCGATTATCCAAGTTGGGTTCCCCGATGGGACTCAATCCAAGATCAACGACCCATCGGGTCAATCCCTTTCGACTCAAGTCCTGGCATAGTGTTGGAGCACTTTCCTGTAGCTTGGAATATTGAACACCGACCGCCAACGGATTGTATTCGTGCGAGCTGCACGCTGTCTGGGGTGGTGTATCAGGTCATTGATAGACTGTTCGATTTTAACGACGGAAGCAAATGGATGCAGCAGCATATTGTCGGACGCCGCTTCTTCCGAACGAAGAGCGAACAGGACGGCATAGCACCTATAGTTGCAAGGTCGGGTGATATTATCGTCCTCCTGTTGGCGTCGTATGCTCCGTGCATATTACGGCGTGTGGAGGGCGAGGAATATAAATTCATTGGGACCTGTCAGTACGTATTCCTCAAAAATTGTTTATTTATAATTTGGCTCCGTTTCATCCCACGCTTGCTTCTAAAGTAATAGCCTTGCATGAGCGAAGCCTTATAGTGCTTGCTAACTGTGGTGTCTACATAATTAGTGTCTATGGAATTATGGATCGAATGAGCCAAATTGTGAAGAACTATAAACAAGACATACGGACGTTTGTTTTAATATAGCCCTCGTTGCCGGTTATCACTATTTTGGAATTAAGCGTAGTATTTTATTTAGAAATAGGACTAAGGGGTCGGGCTTGCGAAGGAGGAGATACTTAAAGGAGGAGCTCTACTCCAATAGCAGACTTCGTTAATCCTCATCTGTCCCAATGCATATACGAAAGTGACTGTAGATGGCGACCTATTAGATTGCAACAAGACGGGCATCCTCGCTCAAGGCAGCAATACTACTCTACAAAATATATAGGGGTCTTCAAGAGATTGTTGGTTTCCCTTGCATCTCCATATGTGTGACTAGGCGACTGGCCTTAACACATCCAATTAGTGAAGAACTCATTAATCATAGCTCCCTAGCTTAAACTGCGTAACCTTGGCACTCGCCTTACTAACCTCACTAAACCTAGGCAGTCTAATAGTGATGGCCCTGCACTACGGGCAGTGCTATCCCATATGTAGTAGCTTAGTAACCGAGTCTGCCACCTTGGTTATTCTGATCTCTTTTGTGCCGCGAAACTACTGCGGATTGAACGCAGACCGTCACAAAAACAAACAATCCTTGCAATAAATAAATTTAGAGGTTTAATAATAACGTAGCCAAGGTTTTAGTTCTAGTAATTTAAGCCTAGAAGGTTGGAAGCTAAAGGATTAAGCAGAGTTAAGGTTAAAGTCTATGCTATGCTTGTTGGTTGCAGCGAGCCTACGAAAAAAAGGCATAGAAAGCACTTATAAAACAGGCTGTGCTATTTTACCTACATACAAAGCAGCTGGGATTCCAATGACTCTAGGCTTCTGTAAAACTTTGCAGGTTAACCTAAGTTAATAAATAGATACTCACTTAACCCTATTAATTGCTTGTTCTGTTGATTTTTAATTGCAACTTTAGTTCGTAGGCAGTGCAACAATGTGTTAAAGGGTATATATTATAGAGTAACTATTTGTTTTTTGTTGTTAGAGAGTTATTATAGAATCTAAAGTATGATGGACCGACCGGTGGTGGATCATGTATATTTATTTATGCCAGAGTACTGCTACCCTGTTGCTTACTGTTGTGTAATAAGTGTCAAACATAGTGGAGACATATATAAGTGTAGCAGATAAGTTGTTGTATATTCAGGATAAAGAAAGGAAGAGAAAAAGCCCGAAAAGCCTGGGGGACTTATTTAGTACTTATATACAGGAGATAAAAATATACCTTACTTTTTTATTTTAACACTCTTATTTACTTTAAGCTCCTATTTTTAATAATATTAGCAAAATAGTAAAATATTAGTTATAAATACAAGCTTAGTAAAAGGTTATTTTTATATAAGTTTTTTAATAAGTTTTATTTTACAAGGAGTTTTTATATTTAACAGGGCTTTTATTTTTTAAGCGTTTTGTTTTAAAGAACTTAGATTATAATTTTATACTAGTGCTTTTATACTAATAAAGTAAAACTTATAAATAAATTTTTTTTTTTTGTTTTTTATACTAAGTTTTTTTATAAAAACTTAAAATTCCGGTAAATATAAAAGTTATTATTATAATATTTTTGCTTTTTTAAATCTTATTTAAAATTTTTAAATATTAGTTAAACTTATAAAAACCCTTGTAAAAAAAAAAAAAAAAAATAAACTCGGGTTAAAGTAAACGTATTAATTATTTAGCTAATTAAATATATTTATTTATTTTAAAATTGTTAGGTCCGAGGTATAAATAATCCCTGATTTTAATTTATTAATAAATTTTAAATATATTAGTTAATAAGTATAAGTTTTAATTATTATAAAAACAGTTAATATTATATTATATTTTTAGTTTTTGGATTTTTTTAAATATAAAATTAAAAAAAGTCTGTTGTTTTTTTTAAAGTATGTTTTTTGCATGTAATTTTAACGTTGTATTTTTAACAGGGTTATAGTCTTAAAATATTATAATTTTACTTCCGGCAGGGTTAGTAATAATTACTATAGTAAATACGTGCTATTTTATTTTTTTTTATAGGTTTTTTATAAATTATTTTATAAATACGCTAAAAAAACTTAGCTAAGTTTTTTTATTATTTTTTTTTAAGTTATAAAATATATTAAAAATATTCCAGGTAAAAACGTTTAATATTATATTACTAACTTTTTAATTTAGTTTATTTTTTAAACCGCTAAAAAATATAGCTTTTAGGTATATATAAAGAATATTGGAAAAAAATAATAAGTTATAAAATTAATTTAAATATATTATTAGTTTGTTTTTTAAAGTTTTAAAATTTATTAAAAGCTTGTTAAAAAAATTAATTAAATTTATTAATATTATTATATTATAAAATATTAATAGTTAAAACTTTTATTATTATACGGAAAAAATAATTAAAAATTATTAAATATAAATATAGTAGTTTTAATAATTTAAAAATAATAATTATTAAAAATAATTATTAAATAAATTATTTATAATAATAAATAGTTATGAAAAATTTTTTATTTTAATAGTTAATTATATAATTTAGCTAATAATATTTTTTAATAAAATTTTTATTTATTTTAAGTTTAAAGCGTTATAAAAAATAAAAAACTTATTTTTTAATAAAATTTTAATTAATTTATTAGTTATTTATTAATTAATAAATATATATTATCATTTAACGTTTTTAATAATTTATTATTTATAAATAAACCTTAATTAAATAATTATATATTTAATATTAATATAATATAATAAATTATTAATTAACGCTATAACTTTTTAATTATTATTATAAATAATAATTATTTTAATTTTTTTAATAATATTAAGTTTTTTTAATAGTAGTTTAAGCTATATTATTTTTTTAATTACTTAAATTTAATTTATATATTTAATTTTATATAATAATAAAAATATAATAGTTTATTATTTTAAATTTTAATTAAAAGTATTATTATTAATATTAAAAATATATTTTAAAATTAATTTATAAATATTTTGGTTTTTAACGTAATTAAAATTAATATATTTTATTAATTTTTAAAACTTTTTATAATAAATTAATTTTATATTAGCTGTGTTTTTTAAATATTTAAAAATACGCTTTATAATTAATTTATATATTTTATTTAACTTAGTTATAAATTAATTATAAAAAAAAATAATATAAATAATATCTAGTTATATTTTTAATATAATATATATTAATAAACTTATAGTATTTATATATTAAGCTTTATTTTTTGCTATAGTTATATAATTTATTAGCAGGAAATTAAAAGCTTTAGTTTTTATTAATATATTTTTAAGTTTAACTTTTTAAAAATTAAAATTTTTTAAGATTTTTTCAATATAAATATTTTATTTAAAATAAATAACTTTATTAAAGCGGTTTTTTTTAATAATTATTTTTAAATAATAAAAATAAAAACTAAGATTAATTATATTAAATTATTATATAATATTATTTATTATTTTTAAATAAATAAATAATTTAAAATAATAATTTAAATAATTTAATTAATTTTATATTATTATATTTATTTTATAAATAATTTATAGCTGTAGTTATAAGTACTACTACGTTTATAATTTAAATATAATAATATATAAAATGTTACTACTAAAAAAACTTTTAATAAACTAGTTTTAAATTTTTTTTTAATAAATATTATAAATATTTTTATAAATTATAACATATTTAATAAAATTAAATATTTTTTATTACTATTAGTAGTATATATTAAAGTAGTAAATATTATTGCTTTAGTTTTAATTATTATAAAAAAATATTATAACTAATAATATTAACTTAAATTTTTTAAAGTTAAAAATTAAGTTATATTATATTTATATAAAAATTATAATATTTTTTTAACTATAGTATTAAAATATAAAATATCTTAATATTATATTAGATTTTTCTAAATAATTAAATATATTAAAACGTTAGTTTATAAGCTTAACCTTAATAAATATAACACATATATAAATAATATTATATTTATTAATTATTTTAAACTAGTTTTATTAAATAAATATAAACGGGAACTTTTTTTAATTAGATTTATTTAAATTTTTAATTATTTATATAAATATATAATAACTTAAAAAATTTAAAAAAAAAAACTATAATATTTAATTAAGTATAAAAAATTAAGTTACAAATTTAATAAATAGCTTATAATTAAACAATTAAGCAAAGATATCCTTTTAATTAATAAATATTTAGGCAAAGCGGGGTAATAAATTTAAAAAAAAAAAAACACAGGAGTTATACTAGTTAGCAGATATTATATATTAGTTTATAATTAGCTCGTTTAAACAAATTAGCTCAAGCGGAGAGAAAATTAGCTCACGGACAAATTAGCTCACAGGCAAATTAGCCCGTATATATTTATTAGCTACGGGACGTAGTATTTTTCTTTCTTTTATAGGCAGGCTGTCAGAAACCCACTAGCTCTATAACTTCTACAACAATAAACACACACCTCACAGATATCACCTAAAGTCAGGAAGCAGAAAAGCAAATTAATAAAAGTCTAAAGTAACTAAACTACCTACCTACCTACCTAAGTATATATAGGTAGGTAAGCATGCATCATTTTACAAGGTTCCTAGGATGCCCATAGGCACCTAGGCATAGGGGTAGGTATGTACTATGCTCATTCCCCAAACACCCTAATATTTACAAACCACCATAAGTAATTAATCCAAGAGGAGGTTGGTCCAGGGAACGGCCTAGCTATCATATCGAAGCCATCGACAACCCTTCACGTTCGCGCATGAGCGTATTCTGCTCTACCTTGCAGCTACCGCAGTAATCGTCATACCACCGACGTAAACTGTCGTTCCTCTCCGTTTGCTTCTCTCCGTCGTTGTCACCACCGTGGCTTAATACCTTCTGCGCGAGCTGGGCCTTGATCGAGTTTGCTTTTGAATTGCCCGTTTTTTGTGGCGCCTCTTGAAGCGCTATACCCACTTGTTCGCATCTCGAGGCCTCGTCCATGAGCCAGTTCTCCCACTCCGATCTCAACATCTCCGTTTCTACTCTGTTGACCAGCCGCATCGCTACGACGAGGTCATGGCGGTACGAGCCAAGCTTCTGCCGTGTGCGCCGCAGCCGCCGGGCTGTTGCGCGGCTGGGGCCCCACGGTGATAGTGATGAGCCCGCGTCTTCGTGTGGAGCGTCGATGCTGCTGCTGTTGGCAATAGCCTGAAATGTAGAGTAGCTGGATCACATGTTACTACAACCTCAATCTTTGCGCATCATGGGAATATCTTACCAATAGCTGTCCTTCGGCCAAGACGCGAAACTGGACGTGCTCCTGGCCGCTTCATCTAGATCCGCAATATATATCGCCTTGCTCATCATGACATTAGGGCCGACGCCGATGCGGTTCATAAAGTTGGCTGCGCGCCGCTCGCTCCACCACGTCGCGCTACTCTGTGATGAGAAAGTAACATTCGCAAGGACGCTAAGTCCCAGCAACAGGATAAGAAGTCGCTGTGCAGTGACTACTTTCCAGAGTTTCCTCAGAGCGGCGAAAGTCCATAACATGAGCGAAGATGCCACACTCTCGGCAAAGGAGCGGCC
The DNA here is from genome assembly GCA_022495065.1 of Xylaria telfairii. Classification (NCBI taxonomy): domain Eukaryota; kingdom Fungi; phylum Ascomycota; class Sordariomycetes; order Xylariales; family Xylariaceae; genus Xylaria; species Xylaria telfairii. The sequence continues at coordinate 30,227 of MU384073.1, read as the reverse complement.
CGTTTCGAAAAGCATTGAGCTCAGGGTCCGGGGATTGATGAGTGGTTTTCTTGTGGCATCTGTCTCGTTCGGGGAGAAAACTACAACTTGCGACTGCAACCCAACATTTCCGTAGACTTGGATCGCCCGTTTCGTTCGACTGTGATGGCCCAACCTGCGCACTTGGTCCGTGGCCACTTCGGCCAACTCCTCAGCATCTTGACTGGCATCATCTAATGCCTGGCGCTGAACCAATTGCTTCGTGAGCGCTGGCGCTTTCGACCAGACAACTTTCGTGAAAATAGCAAGCTTGCACTTAGACTTAGCAACATGTGTAATAACGATCTTGGTAACAAGCTTGAATCCTTGCGCGTGCGGTAGATGCCAAGGCGTCTTCTCGTGCGTAACTACATACGTGACGTGATCACTAAAAATTTCGATAACTTGATGATCAGCGATATCTTCTTCGCGCGAGCGGCCTAGACGATTGTTATAGGTGACTTTGAAGTCGAAGATACGTTGCATGTTTCCTGCGTCATTCAGCTTCCACGGGCCCTGGGCGATTTGCTTAGCTCTGCGCTCGAAATATAGCTTGGGAAATATGAAGCTTTTGTCTCCGAATAAGACATGAAAACATGCTTTGGCGCTAATCTCAAAGGTCCGCTCTGCCACCTTGTTTGGTGTATCCTCGGGTTCATAAATGACGGGGCGTGTTGGGAGTTGGAACTTGGGAAACGGTTTGCGAGAGCTCCCTTTCCTTGACCTATATGCCAAGTCGCCCGGGCTAACTGATCTACCGGCCGCAGTTCCGTCATCAATAGGAGTGTGGGAGGGGACCTCCTCCCAGCTATCGGCACTCGGACTCCTTTGGTTGATCTCTTCTTTCTCCATATGAATGAGAGCCTTGATAATTTCTGGTACGTCCATTGGCTCTTCAGCCTGCAAATCATCAATGAGAAGATTGAGACGCGCATGTAAAAGATCTAGATCTTCTAGGAAAGTTTTTATTGTGATTCGTGTGTAACCAATATTGTCGGCGTCCTGGCTTAGATGCAAGAAAATGAAATCACAGTCTCTTCCAGGTGCTGCCGTGACTTCTGTGACTATATCGAGGCTGATCATGTAAGCCACTACGAGACCCATTTGATGTCCGTAGAAATACATGTTGTCTGAAGTGACATAGATCCGCCCGTTGCCAGCCATTGGGGGGATATTCTTGTCAGCCTCTGAAGTACTACTCCACGCTGCGCGGAAAACCAACACGAGCTTCTCATCCAGGGGCACGCTAGGGAAGAGGAGACGAAATTGGGCAGAATTTGTCTTGAGTTCTGTCGGGTAATTTGGCGGAAATGTTTCTTGGACGGGTTTGTCTTTAGAAGGGACCACAATTTTGGGGATGCTCATCTTCGCGTCCATGCTGATAGCCTTCTTGTGAAGTGAGCTTGTGGAAGGGCTCTTGGGGTCGTCGCTGTTATCCAGTGTCGTGATCTTGATTGACGAAGAGTTGGGTCCAAACGGATCATCTGATGAAAGGTCTGTACGGCTAGTTCTGCCGGAGTGCTCTTGGCCCCAGGCATTGCTTCCCCAATAGTTCGCCATGATTGCGGTTGGCAATAACTGGGTGGGATTTGCCGTCAGTGCTCTCTCGCCACTGTAAGCAACGGCTGTCCTACTAAGCACAGTCGCAGCTGGAGGCTTTGCCAGAGTGGGAGGTGCAAGGCTCCCGGGCCTTGTTTCAGGGCCAAGGGCAGGCTGTCCCTGTTGTGGTTTGACAGTGGCCGCTTGGTTGAGCGTAGGCCCGGAATATCCAGGCAATAAGCCATGGCTGGCAGAGATGAGACTAGCTATACCGCCAGTGGGGCCAGGCGATGGCACCGCCATATTGTCAGCACTCGACGTGAATGTCGCTTTTCGGTGAAGATCAAGCTTCTGCATGATCCTGGCGGCATGCTCGCGCCCGGTCTCACCTTCCTCACGGGCCAGAGAGGTCGCCGAGCGCTTCGGAGGCACCGCATTGATGTCAAAACTCGGTCTTGCCACAAGCCCACCATCGGGTCCTGGAATAGGAAGCGTACCGATGCGTTCGAGGCCGGCAGTTTCGTCGACTTGCGTGTCAAACGATTTGGCGGAAAACTCTGGTAAAGACGGAGGCGTGATGGAAAAGGCAGGGTCAACACCGCCGGGCAGCAAAGATGTGTCCCGGCCCACACTCGCTTCGAAAGCACGCTTTTTAGCGACTTCGAAAACCTCAAGCCATTCCATCAGCTGGGCCTGTGTTTCTGCCTGCAGCAATAAGGTTTGGTTTTTCGTCTTGACTTCGAAACAGAATCGGCGTTCTTCCTGGACAGCAGGCTTCGCATTACAAAGTAGAACGCCAATCTCATCGCCTTGCAACACGCCTTGCAGTCCATTGACAAGCCATCCAAATATGCCATCCCGGCAGTAGTACCAGCGGCGAATCCAATTGGTCCTCGACGGTTTCCCGTATACCGTCCGTAAGAACAGCCAGCCTTGTTTCTCCATGATAGCTGCAGACTTCCCTTGCGTGAAAACGTGCATAGAGCCCCTGGAGCCAAGGAAGGGTACTGTCGACGCACTGTAATCATCAATCTCCCGAGAAGGCTTGCAGCTTGCCACAGTATTCTCTCCAATATCACGCCTAGCCATTTGAAGCTCGCGTTTGAATATGGACTCAGTCAGCTCCATCTCTTTTGACCATCCCCTCACCCGGTCCATCTCCTGACCGTATTTAGCGAAACTCCCAGCAGCATCGCGGGACCTTTTCATCTCACGCCAGACATCGGTCGAAATCTGCACAAGCAACTTGTCAAGGTTGAAGCGAAGTTGGGGGGCGAAGAAACAGAAGTCCATAGACGCCTTGAGATAGGCTTTGCGTGTCTCGTACACAGTGAAGGCATCTTCACGCAGGGCGGAAGGCTCCTTGGTCTTGGACTGGCCGACGTAGCGAGCGAGTGTCGAGTCGTAGGTCTTCTGGGTCTGCTCCAGTGCGCGCTTCGTCTCCTTGAAATTGCGCAAATCGCTCGCGAGAAAGCCGCGAACTGGCTCGACGGACAGAGTGTCTATCTTCCTGGCGGTGCTCAGCACGTGGGCCCACCATTCTTTGGACCCGTCGCCAATGCGCTTGAGGGCAAGCGCAGTATAGTCATGGTCGACCGAGACGATGCCTGGTGGCGGGATGAGCCTGGAGAGGTAGTTGTTGATGGTCTCCTCGAGCCCGAGAATGTCGTGGGTCAACTTGGACGTCGTCCTGACGTAGCCCTCCAACCAACGCTCTATAGCATCGGCCTGGTCGGCAAAGTAAACGGCCGAGGCACGGAAGGACGGCGAATCCAAGCCAGCTTCGTTCAGTGTGACGGGAATAGAGGGACTCGAGCGCTTGGGGACGGTAGCAGGCGGAGGGGGGGCGAGGGCGGGCGAGGCCGAAGGAGCGGTGTCGGACATGGCAACAAAGAATAGGCGGCTCTGGGTGAAGCTTTGCGTCGTGCTATCGACTCATTGGCAGAATATCCCACGTCAGTATCCGGGTCCGTATCCGCGTCCACGTCCACGTCCACGTCCACGTCCACGTCCACGTTTGGGGCCTGGGAGCCCAGGAGAGGGCATATAACAGTAGGTATGGATGCAGACAATGGGAGGTAGCGAGGTGCTTCAGCGAAGTGGGTGGCTTGGTACCGAAGAAAGTGGTCAATTAGTCGACCAACAAATTGCCATCCAGAAAGACTGTGTTTGTGTTGTATGGACGCAGGGCCTCTGATAATGCCCGAAGGTAGGATTGAAAGCACGAGGTGCAGATGGCGGTGCCACTGATTGACGTCGATTGATGCAGCTAAGTTGGTACTACGTAGGGCTATCCGTGTACTTACACTATGATACGAGCCCCTGTCTTCTAATTAGCGGTCGTATCCCTCTCCAGGTGGCAGGCTGCTTCAAGTTGGTTGGTTTAATGTTATTTGCTTCTTCACCAACTTACAAGTAGGACGAACAAGGATAGCCGCGTAAGAATTGTTATTGGGAAGGCAAAGCTTTGGGTCAGACCAACTACAATTACTAGAAATGACATAAAGACACCACTATAAACCACTGACATCAGCGCGGATGCGAGCCTCCAATCAAGACCTCGGAGTTAACGTGCCCAGCCCCCTAGACTACATGTAGGCCTGTGGGTGAACTACCTATACTACCTACCTAGGTACATAAGGGAGGTGGGTATAGTGACTGCCTTGCCCCCGTTTCTCTTATCGATAATTCGAGGTAGGTATCAAGCATAGTCGGGAGCCGGTACCTAGACTGTGGCAATGTTCGCCACATCTTTCCCTCTTACTGTCGCTACACGCTGCGCAGTTCTTGACCTAGAGCACTATTCGCATCCTAGTCCTACAACTTGTACCGAGATCTCTTCACATACCCCCAACGTGGGGTTTTAGGAATCGCGTGCATAGTTTAATTTATTCTTATTACCCTATCTAGTTGCCATCATCGCGTGGACTACAGCAAGTCTCATCATAATTATAAAGTTGTCTGGAGAGTGCTGCACACGCCCTATACGCGTATAACAGCCGCTCATTCAAGCAATGACTATAATCAAGTCGAAAGTTGCCAGTACTACTATATTATGCTGCACCTGTGCAACGCAGCTGAGTGAGGTGGCTCGTCGAAACGAGTCCGAAAAACCCTTCCCGGACAGGTGGTTAGCCTGCTGTCCACGTGCTATCTGTGGTCGTTGTATCAACGTGCGTGGCCATCCGTCGCCTGATTGCAAAACTCCTCGAACCGCTCGACACTACATCAGATCGTCAATTCACGCTACAGTCCCCAACATGTGAGGCTAGCAAGCTAACGAGACTGCTGTGTATAGGATAATCCGCGGTTCAACTCCTACTGTCCTTACTGTCAGATATCGACATCTAACAATCTCTTACCACCTGGTTTGAAGGAGCCACCATCCTATACAGCATCCATAGGCACCAGTAAGGACTTTGAACTTGCTCCACCGCCATACACACCAACATCTAAGGACCGGAAGCCGCGGGATCCCTTAAACGAGAAGTGTGCCCCTCAAGACGACGAGCCAGTGGAAGATATCCTCCATTTTCTCAACCATGCGCATGATAGCATAAACTCGCTCTCGTTAAGGTACGGTGTTCCTGCTTCCGCATTGCGGCGGGCCAACAAAATTTCCTCTGATCACTTGATCATGGGCCGCCGAACCGTGATAATCCCTGGCCAGTATTATAGAGGTGTGAGTTTGTCGCCGAGGCCCGTAGAAGGTGAAGAAGAGGAAAAGCGCAAAGCCAAGATCCGACGCTGGATGGTGGCATGCAAGGTCCACGAGTATGATATGGCATTGTACTATTTGGATCAGGCCGACTATGACGTCCAGCTTGCAATGGACACGTATTTCTCAGACGAGGAATGGGAGAAAGCGCATCCAGCCGACGCTGGTAAAGGGAAAGCCACTGTCAGGGATGCCAAGAGAAGACGTTGGCATGCTCCACGGTCTCTGTGAGAGGTTATTGGAAGCTTGCCAATCCCGGGAATTGATACCACCAACACTCCAGCCTGTGCAAATAGTTCGAAACAGAGCAATATGACATGCAGTTTACCACTACTTCCAACATTTAGAAGGCTGACCGGGTACGCACATCCTGGAATATAATCAGGATCTAGATCACACTATCAAGTTTAATCAGGATGGTTTCAGACTCACAGATATTTTTCTCTCGATCTCTCGTACCGACCGATCCAATTCACCTGCAATCATCTGCTTCTTATCATGAGAAAGGAGAGCAAACCTTTCGCACAAATCACCATCAATGACACCCTTAACGGGAGCATAGTAGCTTCGGTAGATCAGGTGGTCCCTTCCGGCAAGCGGTGGGTCCTCACTACGCATGTGTAATTCGAGGCTTTGGAAGAAGTCGACGTCCTCACGACTAACAAAAGGCTATGGAGTATCACCAGTCAACAAGAGCCTATATGACCTCGACCGATCCTTGGGGTGTTTTGGATAAGGTGCGGAAGGATGACGGGGTCAAGAGATAGATAGAGACTTGCCAAACTTGAAAATAAACGACTTGGGGAACACTTACTATGAAAACACCGACTGTACCTTGAACACCACTCCAAAGAAGAACGTCTTGGCCGCCAACTACCAGATTGGTTTTGCTGATACTAGTTGGAACATCCTGCGCATAAAAGTGCGTCATGAGACTGAGACGGTGATTGGAGCCGTGGAGGTATTCTCTGGCATGCTGAAGATGTGCTCCAACGTTGTCCTCGTCTGCCTCCTCACTCGCTTTTTGGGGACAGCGTACAATCCAAATGTTGCCGAATTTATCACCACCTGCCACAGACTCGTAGTCAACCATAGTTGTACAGTTTGTCCATCGCGGAATTGTGTCGTCAGCAAACGGAATTAACTTGTTGCTCTCATACTTGTAAGCGACGTATGTAACGCTCTGCTGCACATCCCCGACAATGATACGGCTACCCTGGGTCTGTATGGAGACAATGAGTTGTGAAGTTACATCCGCTTGGGACTTGCGTAGTAGTTGGCGCAAACCCAAATCATAAGAAAGAAGTGTTTTCCCAATACCAGCTAATAAGCGTCCTTGGAATTGTGCAAGGGCCATTGGCGGTTCATCGACCTTCGTCTTGTGAATGAATTCGATCTCTTTGCCATTGTCTCGGAACCTGTACACGTAGATAAAACCAGCACTGAACTGCCGGGGGCTAAGAATCATGTCTTTCCCGGTTCCGACGACTAGGAATGCCTCATTGTCCTGACTAGCGAAGGAAACAGCTGCCATGCTAACTGCAGCTTCATTCTCTCCCAGATTGAGAGTCTGCAATACACGTTTCTCGATGACAGGATCTACTACGTTGATGCAAGAAGCCCAACGACCGCGACCCTTTGGGTAGCCAAAGTCTTCCGGCGGCAAGACAGTCGCATTCCCATTGACGCCAGGATCGGCCAGAAGTTGTTCGCGGAGCTCTGGAGGGAGAGTATTGTTGTCAGATTCGATAGTGTAAAAGTATGGCTGATCTGGGTGCTTGACAAGGCGCTTGGGCGTGTATGTGAGTGGAATGGTCTGTTGCAAGACCGTATCCGTCAATTTAGCGACGGAAAAGATCCTATTCAAAGTGATTCAAATTAGCTTGGTTCGCGATATCATATTCTAGAAAATCCAGATAATGAGAGTGGTCAGTAGGAACAATTGGTACAAAATTGTTATGCCTCATCGCCAATCGCATAGGATCCCTGTTTATCATCATTCCACACAAGAGGATTGAAATGGAACAAGTGTACTTACTTGAGATTTTGGGCTTGGATACCTACCATCCCCTCTTCACATTGCTCACTACTGAAATTCCATCCCCATTCCAGATCATTATAATCAAGTGGGGTCATCATAAAACTTTTCGTGATTGGGTCGGAATAACCCAACCATGTTCTTGAACTCAGCGCCAGCACACAAGTCCGGCCTTGGACAGCCACTTGGAAAAGGCGTACAGTCTTAGGCCCAAGAAATTTCTGGCGGGTATCTGTTAGTTCGCCAGTAACTTCATCGAGAACGGTTCTTAGGTAGACACCAGAGTGGAGCCCTATATGAAGGTATAGGGTACGGCCGCCAGATGACGAATCCTCCATGGACATGATGGATAATGAAGATGGTGCAGCGGTTAACGCTTGTATAGACTTGTTCTCAAGTGTAGATTCGGGATCCAAGCTTAGAACGCGAACCGTGCAATCATCACAACCAACGGCAAGGAAGGAGCTTCGCAGGCGACCTTCTGGTACATCGCCTAAACTTAGACAGGTGACGGTTCCGAACATCTCCTTCTTTTCATCATATTCAGCCAGTGAACCATCGGCGTCCATCTCAAAGTACACAATTTCCCCGGAACTCAGAGCCACTGCAACTTGACGGGCGTTGGTAGATGCCGCAACGATTGATCGATGTTGCGGTGCAGGCCACTCGTTGATCTGGCCATTGATGATATGACGGATACCTTTAGGGTGTACTTGAAGAAGACCGTCTTCGCCGAGCTGCTGTACAGCAAGAGTAGGCACGGAGGTAAGAAACCCAGTGTCCGACACTTCTTCCACTGTTTCCCCAATGCTTAAAACCAATGTTCCATTGCTAAAGGACAGAATGATATAAGCATCATATTGGTCATCACGGCGGAGCTTTGTCGTCCACACGGCAGACGGGATACCTGGTAAATCCGAAGCCACAATTTCATTTACCTCAAGACCATGCTTCAAAGTTCTAAAAGTGCTTCTCGCGCCGTTTCCACAAATAGCGTAGATTTGAGGCGCATCATCCTCAGTGAGATTTGCGACCTTACAGTCAACAAGCGGATTCATCGAGTCAATACTCTCGACTAAACTCAGATTTTCAGCTGGTCTGGGGTAGAAATATGCAGGAGTATATGAAGCTTGTGGGTCAGTTGGATAATCGTCGCTGGAAAATTCCAGTTCGTCATCATCATCACCCAGTTTCTCAAATTGATAAAAGTGGTGGTTGCCGAACTCGCTAGCAACAAACAGAAATCCACTCTTGAGGATACAGAGACTGTTGAGAGATCAGCAGTTAGTGATTGTACGTAACGCCAGGTGCAAAATGTAAATAATTCAGATAACCTGGACCAATAAGAACAGGGGTAGAGAACTATAAAAAACCAACCTTGTCGAAACCGGTACTGTATCGAAATATTTGATTTTCAGCCTTCTGACTTCCCCTGTCGCCTTGCCATCTTCATCCTCGGTCATCTCGATGTTGACTTTAAAAAGGTCGCCATCCTCGGTTTGGAGCAGGAAAAAGAAGGCGCCCACATTGCCTTTCAGTTTATGCATGACCCCGGAAACGATCGTACGTTTTCGTTGAGGATCTTCTGTGGCCCCCTTTCTTCTTGGAATGGGAACGCGAAAGGCGTCCTGATTCGAGTGGCGATACGTAATATTCTCCTCACCGCAAACCAGCACACCACTCGGGCCGTCGTTACCACCTGGCACCTGGAAGAGCACCGAAGCAGTAGGGTCAACTGCTTCGTGCCATCTCCTCACAACGTGGTTCAAGCCGAGATCGAGTTCATAGTAAACAAGCTGTGTTTCAACCTCGTCAAGAGCTTGACCGGACGGATCTTGATCAACCTCGGACGTATCCACTTCCAGAGCCGCGAATACGGGATTCGCATAGCCAACATCCAACGCAGTTAGGGCGAGGACAATGGTGCCCGGCTTGTGAGCCTCCAATGGTGACGAGATGGTGAGCTCCGCTTGTGCATTTCTATTTAGGACGTAGACCAATTTTGTCTTTTCCACAGCCGCGATCAAACACGCCCGCCCTTTCGGGTCGCAGGCAAGATACTGACCGGGAATAACCCGGCGGACGCCTGATTTACCAAAGGTCTCCAGCTTCTGCTGCTTGAACCGATTTTGCTGTGGGATATATTCGACAATGGCAATGCGGCCGGAGTCGGTTGCGAGTATGATGTAGTCTATGCAGTCCCAGGTCAGTTATCAATGCCCCATTACGCCCAGGTAGTGCGGGATTCCGCACCATGTCTTAAGATCCCACCGACGAAGGTTCTAAAAACGCAGCTTCGAATCATTACGTGCAGCTTAAGAGAAGGGCAAGGTTACAAGCTTACCTTTATTGCTACCGGCCAAGCGAAAAGTAGCAATGGACCTAATGATACCAAAGACCTCATGCGACAAGAGTGTGGTCACCTTGGCCTGGGACGGGTCAGGTCGCATTAGAGTAAGTCGGGAACCTGACGCGGCAACAATTTGTTGCTCTCTGGTGCCCGAGAACTGGCCCAGCACGGCCTGGGTGATGGAGGTGGGTGGTTGGATGGTGAGGGAGTACAGGAACATATTCGACGTGGTGGCCATATTTGCAGATGTTGCGCAGATAGCCTGCGCGGCTGTCCTCTACCAAGCGGTGTCCTTGCAGTGGTTTGGCTATTGGCGATGAGCAGTTGGGAGATGGTAGGTAGCGGAACTTAGAGCTTCCAAATTTTCGGACGTTGTGGTTGGAGGAAGACTTCAATTGCCTTGAGCTCCAGTTTGTGCAGCCTCAGAAGTGGCTGGTGTTTAGCAGCGCCCCGCTCTTTTCGCCATCTAGCCAATGTTTGCTAAGCGGAATTAATAATCTCCTGCTCCCCAGAGCTTGACCCAGCACTCCGGTAGGTGGAGCTAGTTGCAAGGTACCTACTGTACACCCCTTGGGGGGTATCTATCATACCTCAATCGTGCGACTATTGGCCCGACCTCTGAAGCTTGGTCTTTTTTGAGACTGGGGTATCTCACAGCTCCCAATTGCACCTTTTGTTTAAAATCCAAACCTACAATGGAACCATTGTCGCGGCACGCAACGTCCAGGACCTGCCGCATGTGTCTGAGGTCTACGCTATCCAATCCGTCATACTTGCGCACAACGCGATCCCTCTCCCAGCTTGCCTCGCCGTCTCCCCAGCTAACTTCCCATCGATCCGGCCCTGCTGTGCGAGCGAAGCTTGCCCCTCGAAAGCCCCTCGACTCGTACGATGTGAAGCGACCTCTATCACTCTTTGGTCGGAAATCCGACGTCGCTCAGCAGGATGCTCACGACTCTACCCGCGCACAACGGGTCCTTAGATCCGATGACCTCTTCCATTCCTTCACCAACTCGCCCATACCCGAAATCCGACAGCGTGCAGCTTTCATAAGGCAACACGCATACTGCCCTCACCCTGACCACCGTATGACGCGGGCGCCAATAGATCCAGACCGGGTACCCGTTAACTCGGGAAACGTAGCCCCAGCGCATGTCGACTTCGAGTGCCCCGATTGCGGCATTCCTGTGTATTGCAGTGAGCAACATTGGGCTGATGATTACGAGGCTCACCTTCAGATTTGCGACACGTTAAGGCAGATCAACGAGGACGAGCATGATCTTCGTTCCGGAAGGTTCTTCCCCGAATTTGAGTATGCTGGACCGCAGATGGAAGAGGCTGTTGTGAACATGACCAACTGGGACACATTTCTCTATACGAGGGAGTTTGAGGCCATCAATGCTGACCGGAGCATGCGACAAGTTACTCGCCTGTTGACCTACCCGCTCACCATCGGCAGTATCCTTCATGAGCTCAGTCCTTACAGCATCAGAAAAGGGGGCCGACTAACGCCCGAAGGACTGAAGAGTCTTAGTGCTCTGCGTTACACCTTACACCCCCCTAGGACCGGCGGTGGTGTGGGGATCAGTGGTTTAAGGCCAGAGGCACCACCAGTCCGCCTATTCATCCTGGGAGCCCGCGCAGAGTCTTCGCTGCCGAGAAACGTCTGGGTACAGCTCGCTCACCTGTTTCCCCGAGGCAAGTTCCATTTAGTTTTCATTGGTCCAGAGAGCATGGCCAATCGAGACGATGAGTTCCCTTTGCCACCTCGAACTGCGTCCAATCCCTTCGGTGCCGTCGTTGAGGATCGTGTATGGCCTACCATGAAGATTAGCACGATTGTAGACTATTATCATACCCTTCATAGAACGGGCCACTTCTATCCCTACGACCCTTACTTTGACTGTTTCGTCATGTTTCATCCGGGCCTAGGCCACCCAGCTAGCTCGCACGAATGGGCAGAAACCGTGCCTCTTCTTCTCGAAACAAAGGCCCCGATTCTAGTGACAGGCTATACGCAACATGATATGGAAAGAGACATCGCATGGGTCAACAAGACTTGCCGCGGCGAGTTTGACATGCTCATGGAGCCGGGCGAAAACATCTTCCGCAGCCTACGGTGGGATCTCAATGATCTCGACCCACAGGACATCAGTTGTGGAAACTGGGGAGTATGGGCTTTCCGAGGCAAACGGTTAGTCTATCCTCATTGCCCCGGGTAAAACGTGGTTTTCGCTAACACATATTCACAGATACGAAGCAACTCACAAACAAGATGAATGAGAATAGCAGGCAGGGCCTTTAAACTCATCGGATCATCATGTAGGATTAACAGCACCACCCATACGCCCCCAATTTTAAGAAGTTCGAGAATGTGGCTTCAGCCATCAACCTATGTCGCGGTCTGGTTGGATAATGCAAGACGGTATAGATGTTGTATTTTATGTGTAGAGCTTGGCTGTGTCGTTGCAAATCAGACTACATAAGTACCTAATTATGTATGCCACAGCATATTGTAGTTCAGGGCTATATATAAAGGTCTAGACATATACGAAAAGTACCGATTCCAGTCTATATGACCTTCAATACAGGCGAGACATCAGAGTGCAGTTAGTGACAGCGTATCACATGTCATCGCGAAGCTTGGTGGTAGTGCCTACATACTAATAAACGATGCCGATATTTGGCTTGGTAGCGGAACGTTCCGTTGCAGTGTTCGATGCAGCTAAAGCGGGCTGCAGGAGCACAGCATAGCGCCGCTGCCCCTGGAAGGTGGCCTGAAAGGCGGCCTACTGTGTACTGACTGGTAGGAGGGGCAAGCCTTCAAGCCTTGCTGCAAGGCGGGCACTAAGTCTACCACCTCTTATTGATAAAACCAACCAAATGACGAATGACGTGTTGGTCATTGCCGCATAATTGCTTTCGCGGCAACACCATCCCCAACTTCTAGAGTAAACATCGCCAACGTCTTGCGCTGCGACTCAGCTCCTCTCGACCCCGTGCAAGGATATCTCTATAGTCTGGTTTCGATTCGCTGCTGCTACGTGCAACCGGTATCTCATCTCCTCACCATGGTGGCCACATAACGGTACCACGCCCCAGCTATCTTCGGGGCCATGGCCGTAACAAGCCCGTCTGTTTCCTCGACTGCCGCACGTGGTCCGCTCCCAACAAGCCCAAAAGCGCCCTCGACAACGCGCACCGCTTTCGAATTTGTGGCAACGACAGCGGCTGACTCGAGACCCCCCATCTCCGCCTCTCCGTCCCCCTCTTCCTCCCCCTCCCCCTCCCCCTCCGCCCAGCCTGGCGCCACCTCATCCTCCCAAGCACATCGCCGTCCTGCGCGACCTACATCATCCGAGTTTCTCTCCGACAGAGCCACCGCGGCCTTGATACGTCGGACCCTCTGCGCCCGTCACCTAGCCGACAGAGAAAGGAGCTCCCCTGCCCCTATCCAGGACCTGCTCCCCCCTCTCACGAGCCGCAACGACGTCGATTTACAGCTATATGCCCTAATATCCATCATACTCCGAGAGTTTGTGCAGAACTGGTACAACAAAATCACCCCGGACGAGACCTTTGTGGCCGAAATAGTCCAGGTAATCGCCCACTGCACACGCGCACTGGAACAGAGATTACGCAAGGTTGACTTGGAGGGCTTGCTGTTTGACGAACTCCCAGAGCTCCTTGCCACACACGTCCGAGGTTTGTGCTCCGAGTCTCGCGCTTTTGAAGTCCACCGTCGGGTTCTATTACAACTAACGCCAAAAAGCATACCGCATTGCTACCAGTCCGGCTACGAAGCCTCCCCTTCAAACAGACCCGCACCAGATATACCATTCACTTTGGCCTCTACCAGCCTTGTCGCCCGTCCCGCGGCCTGGCGATCAGGCCAGTATACAAGTCCAAGCAGATAATGAGAGCGTATATCGCCAGCTTTTAGTCCATGGCGTCCTCGCTGTGTTGCTTCCCACCGAGGACCTTGAAAATGAATGCCTAACATCGCTTGTGGGGCAGATTCTTTCAGAACTCGTCATCGGCAACCTAGTCGCCGGTAAACTCTCAGAGCCCTGGCTTGTATGGGAACTTCTAATCATGGTTACAAGACTCATGCGTAAGAGGAACGGTTCGGACGATGCCGACATTCTCCCTGGTCAAACTACAACGGCCCAGGACCCTAACAGCAGAGGCGGTTCCGCAGTTAAAAGCCCGCGGCTGTGGTCTCCCCAAAAAATCTTCTGGTCCTTCGTTCAATGGGTCTTTCTCGTGGCTGGAGCGATACGCTTAATAATAAATATAGGGGTTCTTTCACGGTCGCTGCCTCCAAGGCCACATCCAAGTGCCGTCCGGGTTGTGGAAGCGACGGATCATGATACTCGGCAAACGAAATCTCAGTTTATGTCACTCGACACTGGCGCCGATGCTCACCCGCAGCCTGCGAGAACCCCAATCATTGAGTTCCACATATGGCGATGCATAGGAGATATCTTAGAAGTAGAGACACGAATGCCCTGGCTCCGGGCCACCCTTTCCATGGTGCAATGGATTGCTCTGAAAGGCCCAGGTGGAGTCGGCGCGCTTAACAGGACGCTCGACAGGTAGGCGAATCATTTCCTTCGTCCCATCCTCTCGTTCAATTGTTTGTCCATCACCCCGCATGTGTTTGAAGACACGAGACCCGGCCAGTCACGAATAGCACGTTTCGCAAACGTGCACTCCACTCATCCGTTTCCCGCACCAAGTAAACACCACTATGAGGACGGCAGCCAGCTTCACAAGCATTACTCACTCAAGCTGAAGGAGAACTTGAATGGCCTGCCCAAAAGGAACAGAATAGCAATACGCTTGATGCTGTACCACACTTCACCATTTCCCCTTCGTCGCGTTCCTTCCAGCCGGTATCCTTTCGACGCCGAATTCATGAACCAATCGCCGTGTGATGCAGCCCTTCTTCATCCGATTGCGCGATCCAGTGCTGCCGGCCAGATTTCTACAGCACAAGCTATACCCTATCTATTTACGCGCCCAACTCAGCATCTACAAGGATATCCGCGGATTGGCCGCTTCGTTGTGCGTTAGTGTGACGCTACAGGGACTTTTCCCTTTCCACCATTGTCAGTCTGCAAGTGGTGGTCTTGTAACTGCACGCGTCGTTCCACCAAGTGCTGCTGCGTACGAAGGACTGCGCTCAAGCTTGGGCAGCGCTTCTTTACATGTGACTATCTTGATGCACGCTATGAAGAATGCCAATTATGATGCCACTCGCAAGGCCCCGTGCTCGTGGGCAACTTCAATCTACAGTATGCATCAAGCACCCACCGGCGGCGTCGACCCGCTTCCTCGGCAGCCCTGTATCTCCTTCAGCAAGAGATGTTTCATGCAACAGCCCCGAGTACTACATAGTACATCCATCCACCCTTGATCACTCGGCTCAGGGGGTGGCTTCCATCCTCACGGGATACCCGCACCGTGATGGCGCACTTGTCGTGGTCTTTGGCGCCCGTCTTCCCAGCTGGAAGCTATCCCGTCATTTCTATTGCTCATAGATAGGTCGCCACGACTAGAATTCACCAATCACCCATGCCTTGATGGATCATGAAGCCATGATTGCAACGCTGTTCCGCATTCCCAGGTGCGGCCAATCGGCTCATCCTTCATATTGCATAACAGCAAATGTCGTGCAACGCTACATCCTTTCCTCTATACTCTTCCACCACTAGACAAGCGTACTGTATGCCTGAAGCATAGGTTCCTCCTACATTCTGCCTACATTCCGCCTGCCACTCCCCCCCCCCCCCACGACATGCAATGATTCTGCTTCGAAGCTTCATCTCTAACACCTAGATCGAACTCGTGGTTCTCTGCTAATTGTGGGATAGACTAATGTCGCATTACATTCGCGTTCACGTTCTAGATCCCACCCGTCTACCCCCACTTCTCAGGGCGATCCGCGCCGCATTGTTTCCTAATAACGCTCCAGGCGTATCGAACCTAAAGCCCCCCTCATCCGATGAGGAACTAGCTGCCTTGCGTCGCAGATGCGCTAGTGCCTTTTGGGGGCTTGTTCCGAAGGCGGTAGGCGAGTTGTATTACGGCACAGATCATTGGGCTTGGTTCGGTGTAAAAACTAACACCATTACTAATGAAGGCGTAAATCTACGGACCGATCCGCTGAAAACCAGCAGCAGCAGCGCTTTCAAACATAATCACGCTACTAATCTCAAGGGTGGCACCGATGCGGGACCGTCACACATGTCGCCCGCTGATGAAAACAACCCCATGATGCGAAGTGATGCAACGTTGTGTTCTCAGTCCAAACCCAATGAGCCAGGTGAAACTCTTCCAAGGCATGACAGGGAAGACGAGGCGAGGAGGCTGTTCGAGATTGAGGCCGGTATCGTGGACATCTTCTCAGACGCCTATTACAACAAGCATCTGATATACGGCATCCTGGAGCTGGTTCTCGTCCGTCTTGTCCCCGAACTCGCCGAAAAAGGAGTCGGCGAACTCTGGGAGGAGAGGCTACATTAGTCACCGAAAAACTTACACACTTGTCCTCTCATAATTTGATACCCAATTCTTTTCCGAGGTACAGCTACCGCCTTAATTGTAAATGTTGATAGTTGCAACAATGTTCAATCTTCACTACGTAATGACCCTACCTGTGTAAACTAATGTCGTTATCGTAGAGAAGTTCAATGAACGTTATCTCTGTCATATTCATCTATTTTAAGTCCCTCGCAAACTGAATTTGTAGTATACTTGCGAGTCGCCACCCCCCCCCCCCCCCCTTCTCTCTGGCACCAGACCTTCCCCTCCCCTACTTCGCCGAGAATTAACATCTTTCAACCCCGGAAAATTCCAGGTCAGAACTATGCCTTTGGTGGGAACTAAATGAAAATAATATTCGAAGACGACTAGTTCTGTACAAAATTCAAGCGAATGAAGTTCAAACGAGGGAAATAAATGTGTGGTAATTTCCTAGCTGTAAACAAATAACAGCACCCCCTCACTGTTAAAAAGATAATAAAAAAAGATGGAACAAAAAAAAAAAAAAGGTAAAGAAAAGATCTCCCGCCATTGATTTGCCCTTGCGAGCCCTCCCCTCCATTTCGTCGGTGATTTCGTCCCTTTCCCTGCTCTTTTGCATTTTACTCATCCTCGTCGTTTCGTTTCCCGTCTCTTGCGCCCGCTTCCCTGTTGACCTGCCGAGTTGTGTTTATGTGTGTGTGTGTGTGCGCGCGATGTGGGTATGGTCGTGGTTGTGGTTGTGGTATCTGCGTAGCTTTTTTTGTTCGCGTGAGCGATTAGTTCTTTTCAGTTATTTAGTGTCCGATTGCTCGAAGAAGGTATTTTCTCTTTTCGTTTGATTAGGATAGCGTGGGCTCGCTCCAGTTTGGCTTTCGTGAGAAAGTGGGTATATAGTTGGTTTGGTACCGGTATAAATAGATCATTGAGGATCATTAGGTAGGTAGGTCGGTAGGTACTGGGTATAGATTGCTATCTTGGGGACCGCCCCCCTTGTGTCTGTTTCTGTGTTTGCGGATATCTCTGGTTGTCGTGAGACTGTTCGATTGTGTAAGTACGTATATAGCGGTTTGTTCTGCTCGCGGACCACAGTGGTGGAGAGTTAGAACACAATTATTTCGTTGTTTGTCGTGGGACAAGTGTCTATATTCGCATGGTCCGTAAAGCGCATCCCAAATCGATACATTTCGTAAATTGGGGTCGCGGATAGCGGGTTCGCGTAACGCCAGTGTGTCGTCTAGTTAGTTCATACTCGTTCGTTGTCATTATCGCGGCAAGAAGTATATATATTCAGACCTCGAGTCTGATCAGTGCCGGCCCAAAGGGCATAGGCATTGAGTATGAAGAAGTAGCAACGTGAGGTATAACCACTTCTTTTATATCGCTTCGTTTTTCACTAACGGCGACATAGTGTTGCCCATCTCCGCGTCACCTTCAGGTATCCTAGACAGAACTCCGAGACCCTGAGTAGCTGAGCTGGCCTTAGGACCACCGACGCCTAGCCTCTCGCTTAATCGCAAAACTATCATATACTCGTTCGGCTCATACCAGCCTGTGAGTTGGTGTTGCATGAAGCTCAATAGAGTGTCAGCCGCACGTCTCGCGTCGTCTTGGGTTGGCGAAGTTGGTGTGGAACCGACCGTTACCGACACGGTTCCCGAGTTGGTAGATCTGCCGGCTAAGCTGCTGCTGCTGCTTGTGTGATGCAGGGTTCTCGGAGAGATGGCCGAGTCCAGACCGAAAGCGGGGGTTGGCATCTCGTGAACAGGTGACTCGATGGCAGACGACGGTCCTGTGCCAGAAGTACTATACTTTGGCGTCAGTGGCTCGGTAGTCCGCGCTGGGTTGATGTATTCTAGGGGTGGGATGCTTGGTACGGTCTGACTCCGCGGTCGGTGGAAGCCGGCGTTGCCGGACACCACATCGCCAAACATGCCTGTATTTGGATCAGGGGAGAACGTGAATTGCGAGGTTGACGCCGGACTGAAGGCGCTTCCCGAGAATGTTGAGCTCGGCGGATCGGTGATGGCGCTATTGAGGGAGGTTGTGCTCTCGGAATGCGGGTGTTTATACCCACTGCTTCCGAAACTCACGTTAAACCCAGAAGGATTGTCTTTGTCCTCGGCTTTCCCGCTCGTTGCCGAGGATACAAGGGGTGATCCTCGAGGTACTGGAGACGCAGGCGAGATCCCGCCGGGAGTCTGCAATGCAGATACCGTTGGGGACTCAGTATCCAACCTGTCTAGACGTGTACTGTCCGGAATGGCAGTCTCAGAGGCTCTGCGTATCAGCCTGCCGGGGCCCATTCCATGCTTCTGCTTGAATTTCTCGATCCAGGTAGCGGTGATCGTCTTTAGGGGAATGTCCGAGCCAGTGCAAAAGACCTTGGCCTTCTCTTCCATCTCGTAGTCGTTAACTATGACACCCTTTTTCTGCTGGCCCCTTACCCAATTCGCGAGGGCTCGTTCTATATCCGGCGATGATTTTCCCTTGTTCTTCTTCACGGGAGATGCACTACGATCCTCTTGGTTTAAATACTGATCTTTCCTACGCAACACCTTCGACACAGTGCTGGTCTCTTCGTTAGTCTAATACTCGTCATGGCAACTCAGTTTCTCTCACCTTCGTTCGACGCCAAATCTTAGTCCAATGTCATGTTGTTTGACACCGGGGTTTTCGTCGGCAAACTTGCACATATCACGCCGGTCCTGGTCAGTCAACGTCCTTCTTGGCTGTGAGGTGTTGATAGTTGGAAGTTTTGGTTGCTGTCTTGGGGGAGCTGAGACACTAGGTATCGGGACAGGGGATTGATAGTTCTGGGATGGATTTGTCTGTAAGCTGGGCCAGGGGACTTGTCCCGGTGATGGTATCAGGGGCGGAGGTGGAGGCGGGAGTTGACTTGGGTAGTTGTTTGGTTGAAGGTTCTGCGTAAAAGGTGATGGTGCGAGGTGTCCCCCCAGCGATTCCGATGGAAGTCCATGTGCTATATGCTGCATGCTGTAGTAATCCTCCTGATAACTTGCCATTGGGATATGGTTATAGGAGTGTATACCGACCCAGGGGCCATTCGAGTATGACCCATCGTGGACAAGCTGGTCATCCTGATCAGCGCTGGTAGAGGTGATCATGCTGTTATGCATGTTGTACGCAGTCTACCTATTATCCTCAAGTGAGGATCTTGGGGTATAGATAAACTGTAAGTAACGTCCAGCGGCGATGAAAACGCTCAGGATTCGCTCGCACTGCAATATAGACTAGCGCCGGACTCAGCAGAGACCTATGAGAGCGGAAGGCTGCGTATGGGCAAAGGTATGGGACCTGCGAGCATGTATTTGACGAATTGGGCTCTACATGCGGGAGACGACATAAATTTTCAATGAAGTGATTGGCTCGTGGGAGGTGTACAGAGCGATTGCCGTCTCGGTCAAAATACTCGTGTGCGCTTGGAAGCTCCAGGGACGATGACAGTTGGGTGTTGAGAAGTCTTCCCTCGGAATGAGTGGAAAGAAGCGAGAAAACTGGATTCAATAGGTAATGAGCGTGGTCTTGCGTACGTACACCCAGGCACGGGAAGAGGCGGCCGAGTCTTAAGAGCACCAACCAACAAACATTCAGGTCTAGCTTCTCGGTCTCAAGGTCGGCCCAAATCTTCACACCTTGGACCAAGGTACGGATGTTCAGTTGAGACAAATCTTTGCCAAATCTTCCACCCAGTCTTTTTGTGCCTGTACATCAATGGACTAGAATAAGGGGTCCCCTTCTTTAGATGTTTGCTTGGTTTCGGTTTAGGCCGATGGTGAGTCACGTAACGAGTAAATGAGTATGGAGAAAGGGCGACTCTGCCAGCTTCTAGCACCAATCCAAATCAGACTTCAAAATGAAAAGAAAGACGGCGCCGTGATGGAGATATTCACGGCCAAGTCGTCGACATACGACTATGCAGAAGCACGGCGAGGACGGTGGACACAGGCATGTGGAGGAACCCATACATGAGCTACATATGTATGTTTGTATGCAGCAGCAGGGGTATGAGGGTGTGAAAGCTTGCGTGCCGAGTCCGGGGCTCTGAGAATCCCCAGGGGGTGCGTGGTCGTAGCTCTCGAAGGATAAGCCCGGGCCAACATGCGGTATGACAGGCTAGATAGAGCAGGGGGGGTTTCTTTAAAGGAAGATATGTCTGTACACTACTAGTCTGTGCCCGGTAAAAGGGACATTGATCAAGTACTACTGGCTAGCAAGGGTATGCCCACTACACCTAATACAGTAAGGATTTCTAACCCCTGCCAGCGAAGGTACTTCTGCCACTCGTTACACAAAATTACCGCCTATTTGAAGCTATCGCGATATTTTTCAACCCCTTCTATTCAAAATGGCCCAAGGCAGACCCTATTTGACGGACGAAAACCGCGCTTGTATACGCGTATTATACAATAACAGCTGCTTTAACCCTTCCTAAATATTAAAAAAAACTTAGGACGCTATACTAGAAAAATAGCTTAAAAATTGAATTAATAGCTTAAACGCGCACTGCTAAAGGCTACGAGGTATATAAAGCACTCGATAGATAAATAAATGTGTATTCTGCATACAAATTGCCTATGTATTCGACTTCTTTGCAGGACCCACTGGCTGGGGCAGGCAGGGGGGGGGTTGGAACCCACACTACAAAGACATGGGACCTCTAACAAGGGGGTATACCAGTAGGTGCGCTGTAGGTAGTCTAAAATGGCTGGATTGGGACACTTGGTTGGATCGGTGTGTGGAGGATGCCAGTCCACAATGTTACCGTGGGTTTTTGGCTCGTGAGTGAGGAGGAGAAATCAGACAGGGGAGCCACGTCCTGAAAGTACACAGATACTCCTATAGGCAGGGTTAATTCAGCCAGTGGAATTATACTGCGGTAAGTAGGGAAGCAGAAGACATCGACTCCCGAAAGGCAATAACTCCGATCGAGTATGAGAGGGCATTCGGGTCGAGAAGAAGTCATACTGTACGGAAAATCACAGAAGGTTAGCAACATCAGCCGTTCATGTTACGAGGATAAATCTCGACATCGGCTACCCCTACTAGGTAATTAGCATGAAACGACGTGGCACCTACAGTAATAAGAAATTGTCAAGGCTGATCTCTCAAGGCTGTCCGTCCATTTGTGCACACCTGACTAGTCGTTGCCAAGGGACTTTCGCAAGTATGCTTTATTAGTATACTGGAATAAGATGAAGGATCAAAGAAGCTAGTGTATATCTGTAAGCCCTTCCCGATCTGGTGATCACACTGTTATCCGGAGCTGAGTCCACTTAGAGCCGGGACACTGTTCACTCCCGCTCAAATGTGGGCATGAGAGAGGCGTACTTGGGTAGGGAGGTACCGATGTACCGACTAAATGAAAAGCAATTGGCGAATACCTAACCGATAGGAAGAATTGGTAGCGGTGTAAGTTTTGGCAATGCAGATACGATGACAAACGGTAACAAAGCGCAATTGCTTCTTCTAGATTAGAACTCCACCAACAGTCGGCAGGAGAGGACGGGTTTGTCGAGCTTCCTCCAGGCCCTCGACGAGAGAAAAGGTTGCCGTCCGTGTTCAGGAGGAATACCCAGGACAAGGACACCACGCGAAGCAGGCATGCGCAAAGGTCCTAATCAGTCGGCCAAACCCATACCTACAGGTTATTTAGCAAGGCCCTTATGCCCATGTGATAGAGTCAGCCGTCTTTCGTTATCGTAGCCCGGGCTAGCATCTTCGAATGAGGGCGCTGGATGAGGTATTTGGCCACGGTCGTGGGGAGCTCGGCTTCCCTTTTCGTTCCACTCACGAAGGCTCATGGACGGCTGACTAGCAGGGGCCTGGACAGGGTGCACAATGGCCCACCTCCCACCTCCCCCATGTATGTGGACGCGGCCCGGATGGTCCTCATAGGGCCAACTTGGACCACTCCCTGCCACCTATGCCAGCCTATGCCACAGTAATGAGCGGTTCCACGTTTTCATTCGATGATGATCAGAGACCAAAAGCTGGCAAGTTCCTCCTGAGAGCCCCTCATCATCCACAGGGTCTGGAAATACATCCTATCATCAACGCAACTGCTCGACGAGCTTCGCACTACATAGGTAGGTACCTAAGGTAGGTAAGGTGGGCAGGGAGGTATTACACTCCTTGTTCAATGCCGCAGCATTTCATGGATGTTCTGTACGGGGACAATGGGAGGAGCGCAGACATGATATCGCCCAACTCAACCAAGTCGTCCATAATCAAGGGATGCCCTAATCAATCCAGCTACAAAAATACTGAGAGGCCGAAAGAGGGGGAAAGGGGTGGGGGAGCTTTCCAGTCAAGTCGCCTCCAGCAAGCCATCTCCACCACAATAGCCATTATCTCCGTCTGTAAGACAGCGTTGACCACTTCAAATTGAGATGAGCAGCATTCCAGGGCCCTAGCTCGCCGAGGCGATTGCACGCGCAACAGGGGGTACCAAGCCGAGTCTTTAACTTTTCCGGCGCTTTTTTGCTCCTCCACGACTCCACTCCTGAAAGTGATTGAGAGCCTCTCAATATACGCAAGCCTCAAAAAGAAAAGAGGAGGAGTGGGAATTTTCATGCGGCACTGATGGCGATCGAACGTCATGCCAGCCGGGGTGAAGCCCTAAGATTACCGCAGTAAACGCCTCGGGCCAGATTGACGTGCAAGAGGCTCCGTTCTAGCACGAAGTAAATCGCTATCCCAGGAGAGCGAGCATGCGATGAATGAGCTGTACTCGATGCGACAGACACCAACAGCGAAATCGCCTTCGTTTCATTCCCATGTTTCCAAAGCATTGATAACGCCAGGGTCTGATATGTGATGATAGTACGGATACCTATACGCATATGTAGGTCTATCCAGCACGAGACATGATGGCGATAAAGCAAGACGGTCGGTCAAGCCCAAAACCAATAATGGGTACATTATACCTCTTCATTTCTCCCCATGGCTGGCGGTCACTAGAGACGGTACTGTACTGGTTTGGCTGGAGTAAAACGTGACCCCACTCGGTATCTTTGGCCCCGCTAAAAAGCTGAGCCACAGCACAAAAGGTATCTTACCCGCAGTTACTTGCACGGAAAAACTCCAGGGCAGTGGGTCCCGAAAGACCGGTACTTGCCAAGCCTCTGCTTAACACCGGGGACCACAGTACTGTAGATAGTGTAGGTCAGGTGGATCTACCTATAGGAATGGGACGGGCCTTGTTTCCACTTCCCTCACCGAGCTACAGCGTAGTGTATCGTCGTTCTTCAGCATGATTAAGTCACTTGGCTAGACTCGGTTAATAACGCACGCGCAATGATCGAGGCGTCGGTTTCCTGATATTTCAAGTTGTTACTACCGGTAACAAGAGACGCACGCTCTTGGGATCAGACATGAGAGTCTCGGCGACTACCATGAGGCGATTGGGCAGAAATGGTCAGGAGGCCCAAGCGAGCCAACCCGATTCTGTGCGCCGGGCAACCTTCCAGTTGGTCAGCCTGTATCTGATCCTTGGCTATGAATGCCTAATAGCTCGCCAGGAGGCGTGAGTAACTGGGAGCTTGACCCTGATCAAGTTTAGCGCTCTGCTATGCCGTATACATAGTGAATATTATAGTATACTGTAGTATGGGTTGTTGAGAGAAATGCGAGAACCAGTCTGTGTGTTACGCAACGCAAGGCGGCTGCGCAGGAGTCCGATCTGCAACCGTTCTCTTCCTCTTCTAGCCAAATATCGGCAACTCTTCCCTGAATAGTGTATTCCTGTTATGAGGCTACGCGGCGGTCGCAAAATGCCCGCGATTGCGACCCTAATATTGACCCCTCTCGCTGTGTTACGGGCAATATCAGCGCAGAGTTGGAAAGATGCCTGTACTGTAGTCAAACCTCGACGTAACGTCATGTCTAGGTAAACCAGGGTTTGCCTGATAATGCGCCGTAATAAGAAGCCTTGGCTAGGTACCACGGCGCTCCCCTACCCTGGCTTGGGACAACCCCTGACTATATTCAGGGCCTATAGAATGAGTTGGGGCTTGCCCCAAAACCGAAATACTACTCGAGCTAGACCATGCTTAATCGAAGAGTCGAGTTGCTTACTACCTTAGCGGTCACTATTCATAGTATCTATCTCGGAGAGATTTCCTAAAGCCGCTGAGGAAACAACAAGCTTCAATTCAAGAAGGCGACTTGAAGTGGAACACGGCGCGGTATTTCGTCCGCGGAGTCAAATATGAGAACCGTGTAAGCAGGGAATCCTTCCCCACGTTCATTGTTCACGAATTGGCAGATGCTTTCCCCATGCGCCGGCACTGTATGGACTATGCTGTATACCACGGTGAAAAGCGTCAGGGTCGACGGCTCATTGGGACGTTGCGACTTCGCATTTTATTACCAAAGTCACGCTATTGAGACAAAACGCAGAAACAGATATTGCACAACCAGCTTCTTCTTTCAGCGAAAAAACTTGTTCGAGTCTAATCGCCGACTAGCCGAGCAGTACCTACAGTAGACAAGACGCGACATATCATTTTAGTTAAGACTACCGAGATCGTTGAGCCAAGAAATATCAGCTGTTGGATAGGATTGAAGGAGAGCGCCCCATCCCTCCCCCAAAATCGTATGGAACGTTCTCCACGATTGTACATAGTAGGTCAGGTAGCAGGATATTGTGGACATGGCCGGCGGCTACAGCAGCGCTCTGAAAGGCTGGAGCAGGGGACAGTCTACCCCTCGGCCTTTTGTTGGAGGGACAGTCTCGACGTTGACTGGCTTGGATGCCTGAGTGGCCATCCAAAAACTCCGATCGTTTACGTGCAACGATAGGGTGAGCCCAAGCCCACGACCGGCAATATTCATGTCTCACTTCACTCTGCAGATTTCGTCGCCCTTTTCTCCACGTACTAGCACACCGTATGCCAGCAAGGTGTTGTGGAGCGTGTCTCAACGGCTCCTATACAGCAGACTAAAGCTGGCCCTGCATCCCACACGCTTCGTCGGGAAAGGCGGCCGCAGCAGACGTGGCCCGGTTGCTGCAGGTCCTCGTCTGGCTGGGTGCACTGATCATTTCATCATTGCAAGATGCGGCACAGGGATTCGGGTTCTATCGCGCCCCACAAAATAGTTCAACGTGACGATTCCGCTCCCACTATACGTTTTATAGGCGGATACGCCTTTGAGGAGTAAAGATCGAGTCTGGAAAATGAGACAACTGATATTCGCTGCGGACAACTCGGAGAGTTTTCTAAGAGATAAAATTTTGCTCTCAATGCAACCCTTCGTGTCCAATAGCCATTCGTCCGAGTCGATTTCTCCGGGCTTCCTATGCAATGGACTTACATCCCCAAACCATCTCGACCAGCCTTGCATTAAGTCGATAGTATTCAGTTATCCCCTCGTGGTTGCGGTAGAAACACAACATGAAACGCCATCCCAATCATTCTACACCAAGAGCCGTGTTCTACCTCAGATGCTGTTCGATATGACTGACTTTCATGTGATGATATCCGCCGTGCATATCTCAGTCCTTGCCATAAGGAGAAGCGGACGCTGGCAATCTGCCTGTAGCGACTGCATCGGCTGCAACCTCGTCCCTTGACCCGCCGGCCGGCAAACAGCCGTGATGTATTGGTCATGCAAGTCGGCCACCAGCCTTGTACAAATCATGTCAGTGTAACATGGGTGTGGTGTACTACTCGAATTGGTCGCATTGTATCACGGAAGCCTGCGTGATTGACCAGTGTCGGCCTTAACCAAACATCCCCCCAGCCGCGAGACCGAGGTGCGAAAGGGTATCCTCCCGGATAGAGCAAATTACCTCTTCATAATCGTGACTACAGTATACAAGATTAGCGTATGGCCAATGGTCAGTCATCGGGTGTGCGCATTGCGTATTACCTATATCCTCGTCTGCCAGCTCGTGAGACAACCCCACACGTTGCGGTTGGTGCTTCACAGACTTGCCATAGACAACCGCAGTCTTGAACTGCTCGATAATGCTTCGATGGATTGCGTTGCACTTTGAAAACCCTCGGTTAGCAACGCCAGCCCCCATTTACAACGTAGCTTTCATGACTACTACCACTTACAAAATCTTCCACTGTGCACCTTGTGGAACGGAGCACAACGGGTGAGGAGTAGTCCGGCAATTTACCCTTTGGTTTCGTGTAGACCCGTACCAACTTCAACTTATCCCACCTGAGGAGAAGGTTAGCCACCAGGCCAGCTTTTCGAAACGCGCACGTCTAACACATACATGACTTCCATCAACTCGTCAACATTCCATCCATGCTCGGAACTGATTGGTACAGCATTGGGGATTCGGTATAGAAGATCTAACTCTTCGATACTTATAGCATCGATCTTGTTAAGCACGTAGACAACGGGGATATAGCTGCGACTCTTGGCCTCCAGAACATCGATTAGGTCGTCAATGGTCGCATCGCACCGAATAGCAATATCGGCTGAGTTGATACGGTATTCGTTCATCACGGCCTTGATTTCGTCATGATCGATATGGGTTAGAGGCACAGTGCTCGTAATATTGAGGCCGCCCTTGTCCTTCTTCTTGAAAGTAATGTTCGGCGGCTCTTTGTTGATGCGAATTCCAAACCCTTCCAATTCCGACTCAATCACTCGTTTGTCCGTTAAGGGCTTGTTCACGTCCAGCACTATGAAAATCAGGTGGCAAGTCTTGGCAACAGCAATAACTTGGCGACCACGACCCTTTCCGTCTTTAGCTCCCTCGATGATACCTGGGAGATCGATCATCTGTAGAGGAGCACCTGTTGAAAGAGGTCAGTACGGGGTATATGTTGACGTGAAGAGCAATAGCCGTGGAATCACGTCACAGCACCGAAAATACCGGGGTGGTGGCGGTTTTGAGATGGGCGCAAGCGTACCATTATACATGACTTGACCGGGTACAGATGTCAGGGTCGTAAACTCATACGCTGCAGCTTCAGAGTGTTGGCCAGTAAGTCTACTCATGAGAGTACTTTTTCCAACAGATGGGAAGCCGATAAAACCGACACTAGCAACACCTGTTCTGGCAACATCGAAGCCCGCTCCTCCACCACCTCCACCTCCACTAGAGGGCGTAAGTAGTTCTCGCTTCAGCTTAGCTAGTTTTGCCTTCAACTGGCCAAGATGAAACGAAGTAGCCTTGTTCTTTTGAGTTCGGGCCATCTGTAGTGATATAGCCGATTAGCAACCCGACTGCCACCATAAAGGCTACCGAAAACACATACTTCGGCCTCGATCTCCTTGATCTGTTTACCAGTCAGCGACGACGACAACAAAAACAACAACACTGCATTTTCTACTTGGACTCACCTTTTCCACAGTCGTCGACATATTGACGAACCAATACAGTACGATAGGTATCTGATGAATCGGTTATGTTGGTTTCGATGTTGATAGACGGTAATACCAGCTTCCTGGGCTAGAGAACGGTTTTGGTGGGGCAATCAAAGAAATTCAGCAGTGATGTCAAACCCCGCAATTTACCGGCATTTAACCGTTGGGCAGGTACGTAGTAGGTACCTACCAACAGATGTCTGTAGCTTAGGTAGGTACCTAGTAGGTACCTAATGTACAATAGCAGAAGCCTCGCTACAGCGATATTTATAATCAATATCTATACGAGTACCTAAGTTACCTCCTAGCCCCGGGCAGGTATAGCCTACAGGGTCTACCTGCACGAGTTCTGATGCCAGAACATCTCTCAACCTTCTCAAGCCGTGTACCTAGCGGAAGAAAGAGGTTGATTTGAAACATCACTACTATTTTCATCAGCAGTCGTGATGAATTAGGTCTCCCCTTTGTTATAGGTAGAAACCAAGACCTACGACAGGCATATGATGGACGTTTCTCTCAAAATAACTACGTAGTAATTAATTATGTAAGTCATCCTCTTAGCCAACAACCTCTTGCTGCTAGTTAAACCAGTAGGTACCTATTGGCTATTCGATTTCAAAAGGAATAATTAGTTTCTATCTATACGGGCAGATCTACAAATACTGGCTTATCTATCTTAAACCCTTGCGGTACAAGCTCCAAAGGCTGTTTTATTGCAACTCCTTGACAAGATTGTAAAAGATGCTTACAACGTAGCCTATTAACGCTCACCAAGAATTCCAAAACCTAAGACGTAAGCCAGGCAACTACAATACTCACGAGGCATCTTAAGCACTAAGCAACTCCACATATATCGCTAGTTAAAATATCCTACACTATTCTATATCACTTAATGAAATGTTGGGCAGACAACCTAAGCCACTTGAAAGCTAGGTAGGCCCATATTCTACCTTCCTCCTTCTGTGCTTAATCCGTTGATAGAATAAAGCGGAGGCAAAACTTCAGTCATTTCAGTTATTTCTACCATCCAAACATGGGTAGTTTCTTCCCCGATGGAACAAATGTCACGGAACAGAACTACAGCTCTAAACCACAACACTATCAAAAGATAGCACGTTGTCAAATCGGAAACTTGACCGTCTGCAGTCACTTATATACGTACCGTAACTACAAACACTAGACAATCGATTATGATATGGTTTGTCTTCTCGCTCAACATCTTATATTCGCTTAAGGCCAAATAAAAGTGCTAGAATAGAGACAAGGAGACTTCTGTATATGTAGCTAGGTTAATCTCACGTGGGTCTGAGTTCGTGACATCTACGATAAGAAGCAATAACTACTATGTGTCACAGTTCCAACTGCTGGTAGGGCCAGTGTTGACTTATTTTTATTGCACGAAGGAGGGTGTCACAAGGCATGGAGACAAAGAGACTACTGTATATGTATCTAGGTTAGCCTCACGTAGCCTTGAGATTCCTCGTGCAACAACAAGAGTCTATACCTGCCGTATACTGGGTTCGTGACAGAGGGAAAACCCCTATTCTAGGCTGAAGACTATTTAGCTAGTATATACACGGGCTATGGGCCCGTGCCCGATGCCTCCGGTCTCTGAGGGTTAATCCGTAGCGTCCTGTGACACTATGTTACCGAGGCGATGTATATCGCGGAATGT
Organism: Xylaria telfairii; assembly: GCA_022495065.1. Classification (NCBI taxonomy): domain Eukaryota; kingdom Fungi; phylum Ascomycota; class Sordariomycetes; order Xylariales; family Xylariaceae; genus Xylaria; species Xylaria telfairii. Next base: position 1,003 of record MU384073.1, on the reverse strand, counting down.
TTATATTATGTGAGCTCGTTTACTACTGATGTTAAGTATTCCTGCATCCCGAGATATGATGATATCTAAGTTATGTGGCTTGTCTTGTATCTATCCATTTAAAGCAAGAGTGAAATCTTGTTCTATTTACTATATCTCTCAGTAAAAAGTCGACTTTTTTGTAGTTTTATAGGTGCTGAAACCTGTCCGTTCTATTTTTCATACGTGTAGAGTTTAAGTCATTGAAATCAATGTCGGTACTATTAACATTATCACAATGTTAATATGTTAGTTCAAGGCACGGCTAAGCCTACAAATCATTCATCTAAGCAGAGAAGATAAATTTAACTAGGTTGTAAGCAGCAATCTATCCTTATCCTCTGACTGTACCACTTGCCCTCAATTCTATCATCAAGGGCAATACTGTAGAAGTAGAGAATCTACCGAAGCCGGATGAATCGCTTATGTACAGGGGAAAGCCGTTCCCAGAGAAGCTGCCAGGAATAGATAAGCTAGACAGGGGTCCTACGGGCACTGCCCTCACGGGCACCCCTACACCGCCTAAATCACCGCCTTTTCGTCTATATAAGAACCTTAATTTCTCGACCACTTCTGCTTTAATCTTTACTTTTTTATACTTATTACAATCTTTTTATTTTTAGCTTTTTTGTAATATTTGTTATTTTTAATTTGCGGCGCTAAGAAAATGCGGTTTACGATATTAAGCTTAGCATAGCTGTTAATACAGCGGTTAATAAGTAAAAGATTTTAAAGTTATTTATATAACGCTGTTTAACAAGTATTCCGATTAGAAAAAAAATAAATCGCAACGTTTAATTTTTTTTTTTATAACTAAAAAACAAGCTAATATATTAAACAATTAACTAAGCTGTTTTAAGTTTTATATTTATTTTTATTAAATTTAAAACTATAGTTTAATATATATTTTATAAAAATAATAATAATTATTAAATTAATATAAATTAATATATATATTTTTTATAAAAAAATTTAAAAATTATAT
>MU384072.1:0-44848 GCA_022495065.1 Xylaria telfairii | reverse complement strand
AGCTTATTAAACTTTATTTATTATAATAATAAAAAAAAAATATTTAAGTTTTTTTTTAATAAAATAATTTATAATTTTTTAAATTAAATTAAAAATAATATTATAAAATATATAAATATTAATTTTATAACTATTAAACTTAAAAATAAAATTGTTTAATTATTTATATAAATTTTTTATTATTTCTTTAATAATAAAAAGATTATTAATAAAATCTTTTTATTTTTTAGTTTAAAACTTAACTTTATATTATAATAAAAGTTTTTTATATATATTTAAATATTTAATATTAATTTTATAAAAATATTTTTATATTTATTAATATATAAAAAAAAAGTTTATATTTTATTTTAAATAAATTATATTTTTTTATGTATTAGTTCTTTAAATATAGCTTGTTTATTATTTTTTATAGTTATTATAACAAGTAAATTAATATAATATTTAGTTTTTATTTTACTTTAAAAAATATTTAAAAATAATCTTTATATTTTATAATTAAATAATCTATAAATAATAATATTTAATATATAAATAAAAGCAGGGTTTTATTAATAAGTGCTATATTATATAAAAGATCTATAAATAAAAAAAAAAAGAAAAAAAAAAGCTAACTAAAACGCGCAGGGCGCGCAGCTAATATTATACAGGTGGGTTACGTAGCAGTGTATGCGGTAGGGCCACGTTAAGTGACCTGCAGTCACGTGATATAAGGTCACGTGATTACTTAAAATAGGTCCTAGCTATGACTAAGGGCTTATTAAATAATAAAACTTTTTCTGCTTTTATTAGTTCTAGTATTAAATTTTTAACTAAAAAAAACTCTTAATATTTATAAATAAAACTTTTTAAGTTTTACTTAGGGTTATATTTTAATATATTAATAAATATTAATAAACTAATAAATTAATATAAATAAAAAATAAAAAAAATGTAAATATAAATATATATATATATAAATATATATAATAAATAAAAAATTTAATATAAATATTATTAATAAAGTTTATTAAGGGTAGTTATAGTAAGTTTATATATTAAAAATAAAGAAAGAAAAAAAAAGCTGCTAAGTTTTTAGCCGTAGGCTAAAAATTTAAACAGTTTTTTTTTTAACCTTTTTTATTTAATCTATAAAGTGGGGCACAGGTGGCCTACGGCCACCACCTTTTACTTAAGTGTAGCAATTATATATTTAATAAAAATATATATTTTATTAAGATTTATAAATATTACTACTTATTATTAACAGTCACGGATAGCTGACTGGGCACTGCGGGGCAGGGGGGTACGTACCGCGGGTACGTACCAGGTGGGTCGGCGGGTTACATGATCAGCCACCCGTGCGCACACAAATATTTATCCATACAATTTTGCCTGTAAATATTTCTTTTCTTCTTCATCCTATTATCAATATACATATGGGACCCCAACTAAGAGCTTTGCCTCTATAAAGGACACCAATCGTGACATTAACTACTTTATAATTATAAATATATATAATTTTATAAAAAACAAAAAATATTAAAACTTAAATAATATATTTAAAAATAAAATAGTTTTAATTAAATAAAATAATATTAAATGTTTATATATATTAAAAAACTTAACATAAATAAAAAATAAAACTAGATTTATTTATATATATAAATATATAAACTTTTTTATTTAAATATAATATAACTAAAGTTTAAAAACTAATTAAAAAAACTATAAACATTAACTATAACTAAATATAATAATATTTAAACAATATAATTATTTAAAACAAATAAAATTAATATAATAAAAATATAGTTGTTTAACTTATTAAAATTAACATTTTATATAAAAAAAATCTTAGTATTAATTAACAAGTAAATATTAAAAACTTAACGTTTAATTAATTAATTAACTTTATTTTGTTTAAGTAAATAAAAGTTAAAAAACTACTTTAAAAACTAGTTATAAATAGTTATTTTATTTAAATAAATAAAAGTTAAAAAACCACTTTAAATATTAGTTATAAATAGTTTATATTTAAATATTAAAGAATTAATTTAAATAAAATAACAAAAACAATACGTTTAAAAATTAAAAAACCACTCCGCGTATATAATTTACCGGCAGCTAAAAAAAGACTAAATATAAGTTATGGTTAGGTGCCTAGTAGGACTGGTGCAGACCCCACATTAGTCATCCATCCGTACGACCCACATCACGTGACTGCCAGTCACCTGACCACTGGTCACCTGACCTGGTCCCACCCCATACCCACACTTAGCTATTATTATTGTTGCCGCGCCCCGCGCAGCCTTGTAGATTCCTTTCCTTCTTTATACTTAGATTTTTCGCACAATATAGCACATATTGCAGCAGCCTTGCCTTCTGTTAGTATGTTAGGTGTAATAATATATAAAATTAAAAATCACTAGACTTTCTATACTATTTAACATAAAAAACTATAGCAGTAAAGCTAATTAAGTTTATAAAAATATAATATAAATTTTAAGGAGTGGATTAAAATAATAAACGCCTGCAGCAACTACTTTATCCTTAAACTATAAAGCTTATTTATATTATTTATTAAATAGGTTTTATAAACCTCCCTTGTTAGTTTATATTAGCTTTATATATATAACAGATATTTATAAAACATAGCAAAAATTATATAATTATAATATTTTTAAAAATAAAACTACTAATTATTAAATGTTTAATAATAACAACAAGCTGTTAAAAGTAATAATTAAAAATATATTAGAAATAAAAAACTATATTTTAGTTAAAAACATTAAAAAATAAATAATTATAATTGAATTCGATGATTTAGCTAGTTTTAAGTGGTTGAGGGCGTTTTTTAATGTTGGGTGCCCGTGAGGGCAGTGCCCGTAGGACCCCTGTCTAGCTTACTACCATAGAGCGTGATTTAGATTCGTCTATCCATAAGAGATCGAAGGGGTTGGATGGTTTGGATGCCCTGCATCCGACCACCAGCGTCAGCGAGGGACGCATTGAGTACTCGGGAACTGCGGAGACCAGGAACGGTGAATTCCACCGTTCATTCTCCCCTCGTCAAATTCATGTAAGGAATTCAGAGCCCATCGCACTGCCAGCATGTTCCTGTTATATACCAGCTATTAGCTATCCGTAGATCATATCCCTCGGTTCAAATATCGGCAGTGGTGTCTTCATCGCCACCGGCAAGGAATTGGCGACTGGTGGTCCGGGAAACAAGGTCGTCGCGTATTCCACGGTCTGCGCTTGTGTCTGGGCTGCTCTTCAGACTCTGTCTGAAATCACGATTGCCTTCCCCGTTTCTGGAAACCTCTTCAACTATGCCGATCGTTGGGTCGACCCATCTTTGGCCTTTGGTGCAGGTTTTTCTGAATGGCTTGGTTTGTACCTTGACTGGATCTCGCGATATGTCTCATTCTTACACAGCAGCAGCGTGGACTGCCATCGTCGGCTCGGAAGCGGGCTTCTTCAATGTTCTGGTCCAGTATTGGGCCCAGAGCTCGTTGCCTCTGGGAGACAGTGGTATGTGATCCATTTTTTATCTCGTCATAACCAGATAACTCGGCTAATCGTGAATATAGTGTCCATCTTCCTTGTTGTCTCCTTGGTTGTCTTCTTCTTGCCGAACAAAGCTTTCGCTTGGTTTGACTATATTACATCTTTGATTAAGTTGTTCCTCTTCCTCATCCTCATCGTACTCTCCCTTGCCCTGGTTCTGGGTGCTGGGCCTACCGGACGCGTTCACCATGGACTGGCTTCCCGCCCTTCCTTAATGCATTTGTTGTACGTTCAGTCATTATATAACCCGTAATTTTATAAAGCTTATCTGGCCGATCTCGGGATTTGGGAATTTCGCCTTGCTTGCTCTCTGGGCTATCGGGGATCAGGTCTTCATTGGTATTATGGGAGGAGAAGCCGAACTACTGCGATACTCGATGGCTCACGCAACAACCTTGTGCCCTTCAGGGTCCACTTCATTTACCTAACTAGCGTTATCTTCGTCACACTTCTCATCCTATCGAATGACTATCACCACTGTCACGAACCAGGGTCCAGTATAGGGTAGGCAATAGACTCTTGTTGTTGCACGAGGGATCTAGAGGCTACGTGAGGCTGACCTAGATACATATACAGGAATCCCTTTGTCTCCATCCCTTGTGACAACCTCTTAGGCAGCAGCAGTGTTGCTGCGTCGCCATTTATTATCGCAGTAGAAAATGCAGTATCCCTAGTATTGCTTCCGTGCTGAACGCCGGAATGGTATTCGGGGTCATCGCAATTGTCGCCGAGGGTGTTTACATTTCCTCACGAGTCTTGAGAACCCTTGCTCGGCGGACACTGATCGCCCAGTCCCTCGCCAAGGTTGACGAAAAGGGTCGGCCTTGAGCACAATTGATTATCACTTGCGTGTTTGCTGTCATACTTGCATATATTCAACTTGCTTGTAAGTTCGCGGATGGACTCAAGAAAACCTCTTCTAGCATGTCTTTATTTACATACTCACAGCTGGGGGCCTGACGGCTCTGACCTGGTTGATCAACATCACCAGCGCGTCGTAATTCACGAATTGGATCCTTATGTCTTTTACGAACTACCGATTCCGTTGCGCATTGAAAACACAAAACGAACGATTGCTTCATGAAACATACGCATGGAAGTCGTGGCTTTACCCTCTAGCACCATTTCTTCTGATGGTTATTTCCTTGTTCCTGTTTGCCCTCTGTATAATCTGTCGAAGTATTATAAGCCGTCCCCTGGCGTTGGCTATATTATGTCTTCATCTGTCTTGCCGTTGCGCAATATTCCGAAACTGACGTTTTATGAATAGGGTGGTGCTGCTTTTTCTGTCAGCAGCTTCTTCTCGTTTACAATCGGGTTTTGGCTTATCGCGGTCGCCACTATCCTATATGGGGTCATTTTTAAAACACCATGGAGAGACCCGAAGATAGCGGATCTAACTACCGGTCGACGCATTTTGGACGCCAATGAAATCGATTTTCTCGATGAATACTACAAACAGCCTCAGTGGAGGAGGCTTCTCTGGTACATCAAGTTGAGGTAGAAGAGGCTGGATTCTCCTTAAATTGAAATCTCTACGTAGAATGCAACCCCGCATAAACCAAAACAGATCAATCCACCTGCAGATCATCCATATATGAAAACTTAACAGCGGCATTCGGATTTCCGTCTTTTCTATAGTTCCTAAGCTGCTGTATTTATTTACCAAGGTGCCGCATAATAGCTGCAGCTATCTGTTAAAATGTTCGCCTAAATCAGCGGCTGGTCCGACTCTTGCAGTAGCCTATCTCAGATGATCGGGTAGTCCTCGTAACTACGATTAGATCTGGTGCGGTTCGACTAGAACTAATCTAATCTGCACCATGCCATTCATATAATTACTTACATGATCTCGGGTGTTATAAACCCTTAGGATACGTAGTATGACACAGCCTGCAAATAGTTCTGCCTTGCCAGTTAAAAGGCTTGTGCCGTTCAGGTCACTTTTCAAACCCTAACTAAACGGTCAAGGACCTACGAAGTATTAGGCACCCACCCAATAGGCCCACGGGTGGGACTTTAGCCGCAGCTCAGCCACTGCTACGTAGCGGTATTGGCTTGAATGAAACGTTAACTGCTTAGGTAGGTACATTGAAGATATCGGATAGAAGGCAATGTCGAGATGGGGATGTTCCAGGGAGAGAAAGGAAAGGGCGGCCGCAGCCAACAGCACTCCGCTATAAATGCAAGAGACCTATGTGTAGCAGCAGGCTAACACACTGGAAGCTTTTCGTATCCCATCGTTCTTTTTAGCTTGAGATTAAATAATGGACTTTATCAGGGAATTTGACCAACATTTCAACCCGAGCGTTGCAACTGGCTTCAATACTATAGGAGAAAGTTCAATTATTAGGGCAGTTAAGTTACCTCAAAATCTAAGATAAATTAATAGTAATTAAGTAATGCTACTTGAAGCGGCTAGAAACTAGTTGGGAATGAAGATACCTGATCAAACCAGTCAACCAAAGCAAGATGGTTGTATTATTCGAATGAAGCAGAATCTGAGGGTATTGAGCATCCACCCATCACAATCAAAAGACTAGCCAAGGTAATGGGGATTCCGAGGCTTAATTCATCCTTCAAGAGTGCATATATAAGGGATTCCAACAGAGCTGGCTACCTAATTTGCTTGCCCGGGCAAACCTATTTTGGCGGAGCAAGCGTAGTATACAAGATGCTACCTTTGAAACACTACCTAGACTTATTAAATCACCCAATTTCGATGACGAATGGCAGGTCAACTGAACGACAACGAATCTTATGTTGATGAGATAGGACAAAGAGTGTCCGTCAGACGACAGGCTGAGAATAGATTGAGCGTGATATTGAATGGGCGGCTTATATCACAGCGAGGTTCTTTTTAACCATGTTCAGGATGATTATGCACGTGGATGCCAGCAAACCGCCACGTCCTAATATTGAGCGAGTGGTTGGACACCATTCTAGCTATATCCAAGGACGAAATAAAGCACCTGCTGCTTTTAGAAATACTACGCATGGAACCCCAGGTCAATGGTAAGACGACTATCACACAGCCTTCAGAGTCCTACTCATATCCTACGCTACCCAACGAGCTATCAGCTACGAGACTTGTCATACTAGTGCGTTCAAAAAGAAAGCATAGCGATATCGTCTGCAAGCTTTGTCATGATTCCTTAGACGGAAACAAATACGAAGCCGTCTCAGATGTGTGGGGCCATGCATCGAGAACAAAGGTTATCGCGGTCAACGACGAACCATTGAAGTTGCCATCGTTATGGAAACCCCGGGAAAGGCGCTAAGAAATGTCCGGTATTGGGTCGGCTGGTAAGAAAGAGAGTGGAGTGTAAACGGTGGCGTTGACGGTGGACCATATATGGAAGGTCTGACAAAACTTGGCGTATAGACTTCCCCCACTTTTTAAACTGCCGATAATTTAAACTACCGATGCTTGAAGCTGTCACGCCAGGGTGGCGCCACCCGTGACTACGGCCAGGCCGCGTCCGGCGCCGCTCGCGAACACCTGCCGCATAATAGAAGCGGTAGAGGGGGTTCGGGTCCGAGACGAACCCCAGTTGTCAAAAGGGGTAATCACGAGTCCTGCACCGTACACGGTCTTAGTCATACCAGGAAACCCAAGGCCTGCCGCTAGGTCCTTGGCCACGCTCGGCGCCGCTCGCGAACACCTGCCGCATTATAGAAGCGGTAGGATGGGGGCCGGGTCCGAGGCGTACACGGTCTTAGTCATCCCATCTACATCGTACGCATTAACTGTAGCAGCGATAGTCCAGTTGGGGTAGTAAAGTTTCCACCTTCACTATTCCGCATTCTTTTTAGGAGCCTGGCGTAGTGAGTAGTAGAACTGTTAGCGCTAGGCATGGCAGGTTGTAAAATAAATAATTAGTTAGTTGGGCTAGTAGGATTAAGCATGTGATGACTGGGGTTAGTGGGGGCAGGTCGATGTAGGTACCTAGCTAATAGCCGCAGGTTTACCCGCGCGGACCTGCCTGTACAGCCTGGCGAAGGGTCTGGAGACCTACTTATTGGTCTTTAAATTGTTCGATAACATGTACGCGTATTAAGTCTATGCGCGCGGGTCTGCACAGGCGGGTCTCCAGACCTCGCGGTAGCCTACTCCGTTGTTTGTACAAGCAGGTTGTGTCAAAAAGGGTCGATATAAATTACACTGCAAATAGGTAACATAAATATAATTAGCTGACTTCATTATATAGCAAATATAAAGTAGCCTTATTGATATGCGCTAAGTTTGTTTCTTTTTCCCTTATAAGTTATGTTTTGTTGGAAATGGTCCTACTGGTAGCCTACCATCAGCGGGTATGTAAGCTTGAACGCGCGCATTAGCTAAGGTAACATTTACCTTCACTTCTTACGGTACTGTCCTTCGCCCGCGCACCAATCGGCAGACCGGTCGTCTTACCGTGAAGCCTAACTTAAAATTGGTGAGTCAATGCCAAGATATGTTATAGGCTATCCGCTAATTGCTTTTCCTGCAACGTTGTCTTTGATGAAAATTACCTATCCAACTGATGATGATGATGATGATGTGGTAGAGGTATCAAGAACTTCGGTACCAAAGAATATGGTTATTTACAGTAGATCGAGCGAACTCAGCCTTGTTACACACTCACTATTCGACCAATTCGACTCCTTGTCCCTAGGGGTCAGACTCCCCCGATAGGTTGATGAGAATTCCAGGTTTCCGAATCGTCGCCGAGAGTTCTAATTTCTTTTCAGATTGAATCGCACACTTGCTTATGTGCAGGAAGCCTTTCTATTTCCTTTTCGCGCTATCTACACCACCAGTAATCTTTTCGAGAAGCACTGTGCTAACATCGCCTTTCTTCCTTACTTCGATATTACAGCCACCAGCGGAAACACCGTTTGGTATAATGGGGACGAGCTAGTCACCGAAGAGAGGTGCTGTAAACAGGCCTCCATGGTCGGGATTCGGCAAAGGGGCATTGAGTAGGGAGGTATTCATGTCGTGGTCTTCATACCCGCAAACAGTGTGCAGGAAGATACCCATGTATAAGAATAGCTCCATCTCTGTAGGTGCAGATCATGTGGTACGGTACCTCACAGACTCATTTACGCACTCTTCACCACTCGTCATTATTCAGAACTTTTTGATTCACGCATCAAGCCTTTCATGTCTTCTTCATTTGTTAAGATGACTTCTCCTGTCGATCACGGCGAGCTCCAGGGCCTCGTTGATGTTTTGGACATTGCTCTTGATGTTACCAAGAGCTCTGAAGCTATTGCGCATTTCGCCTCAGGTCCCATCAAGGCTGCTGCAGAGCCAAGCCTGGCTGATATCGTGGCCGCGCTAAATGCAGCCACGGGTGGCACAGGCTCGGAGGTTCAGGCTGGAAATCCACCAATGCCCCAGAATGTGGGAATCTTGCCGCCGTACGATGAAGGAAGCGCTGGCCAGAATTACCTCTACTTGGTGGAGATGTCTTCCATTGTCTCTCTTTACACCGCTATTTGGAACGCGAATGCTCGTAACAATCGCGGACACCCTGAGCCATACAACATCACCAATGCACAGGAAGCCGCCCAGGCATTCGCCGATATGGCTGACTCTGCCTACAATGTGATGGTTGGACCTCTCGCTGGGCTCTTTAACTTCTCATCCGGCGTGCAGACCGTTTTCTCCAAGGAGATGTCCAAAACATCGGTTCATCTCGAGTTTCTTAGTGAGCTGTTTAAGCCTTTCAACCTGAGCGGGCCTGCCCTCACGCAACTGGATGGCATCCTGACCACCTTTATTTCTTCCCTGGGAACGATCGATGTTGAGACAGGTCTCACTAATAACACTGTCGACCAAACTCTGCGGATCAACCAAGTCATGCGCCTTAATATCTCTGGCGACGACGAAAATCCTGTCTGGGTATACCAGCCTCGCACCCGAATTGTCTACATGCACATCGACGACAGCACCTGGCACTGGGCCACCAACAAGGCGGATCACAAAAGCAGCACTTTCCACATGCGCTACGTCGTAGTAGATTGCGACCTGAACGTCACCAAATATCTTGCAAGTAAGAAAGATTTGGACAATGTTTTTAAAACTGTCAGTGGGAAGAGTATGGAGGAATACGGACAGATGATCAATCCAAATCCGGTGAGGTCGCAGGCTTGAGGAAGCTCAAGAGAAATTTGGCTGTGAATGTGATTTAGTTATGATTATTATTTAGTTAGCACTCTTTATTTTTCGCTCCAAATGTTATCATATCTTTCTTGCCCTATATATGCGAGTCTAGTAAACGTTATTTTAGATTTTGAAAGCATATCAGAATATCTTCTGTATTTTCACGCCAAATGATGCGAATGGAGGTAATACGGGATAGATTAGCTATCGCTATACTCTTTGAGGGAGATCGAAATCCCTGTGAATTTGAACACATGTCCAAAATATGGGGGTCTTGTAGGCAAACACTGAATCTTACACGATGTGGCGTTGTATGCCATGCGTAAAGGTCACTTTGCCTAAGGAAGAAACAAGTGGACGAAAATAATTTATTCTAAGTCATGAAATATAATTATTTCAATTTGCGTAAATCCTGACATTTTCGAACCCTAGTTCCAAAAGCTCCTTGGGTTCATCGTCAAGCTCTAAATCTCCCCTTACATGCTTGCACTAAGAATATGGCTTGTTTCCCGACCGTAAGCTTCGAGGCCACCTCTGTCCAAGATCTCCTGCAGTTCAGGGTACCCATCCACCATCATTTTCAGAGTCTGCTCGTACCTGTCCTTATTGGCCAGGTACTTTGCATCGTTCAATTTCATATCAACTACTGTCGTCGTCATCTTGAAACTGATCTTCTCAGGCCACTTGAATAACCCCGTCTTCGGCTTTTGGAGTGCCGTAAACCAGTCGTGGATTCTGATCTCGAGGGTCACCATGCGAGTGTAGGCGTCCACAATAAACACTGTGCCGCTACCAGTCAAATCAGTACTTCTGACGTAATTAATAAGAACAACGTGTTTTATTGTATCCTGATCAACCTGTGGGGTGGCTTTGAAGGGCTTCATCTGAGCCACAAACTGCGTCAACACATGATCGAGATCATGGTCCAACTGCTCTTGGGTGACTTGAGAAAGACCGCCGAAGACTCGAGACAACACAAATCTATGAATTTGTGAGCGCTCAAGGAGCAGATCTTCTGTCTGCGTCCATCCTCCACTGGATAGGTCGTAGAAGGTGGCCAATGGGCCTGTGGTGAGAGCTTTAATTGTTTCATCAGTCACCTCTTGGAAAGCCGCTGGATACTCTTCGGGTTTTGTGAGGGAATACGGCTCAATCCGATCGTTCGTTTGTCGGGTTGCGACGATGTTGACGGCCGCAAACATGCGAATCACAGACGCCATGCCCAACAGCCCATAAAAGGCGTGGTCTTGGTCAGAGTTCCCTGCACCTGGCTCAAAGCCAAAGATGTAGGGAACAGGGGCAAGACCATTCTTCACCACTTCCTCTAGTTGGGAGACGGCCCTTTTGATTTCAGACGCAAGACTGCCCATGCTGTCTGTCGTTTTAACAGGACTAGAGAATTCTAAGTCAACAGGTTCTCAGAATGCGTAGTTCAACATACGTAGCTGCCATTTTGTCTTTGTCTTCGCCTGGAGCTGGTTCAGCATCATGATCTTGCGCTGTTACCACTGGCATGGCATTCATTTCAGCAAGTGTGGCCACGAGATGACCAATATTCGATTCTGAAGCAGTACCCATTTTGTGCTTTGAAAAAAGCGACGATATTGAAAGTGAAAAAGTAGTTGCAGTGACACAGCGAAGGGTTGATACAGTAGTGTATGATTAGATGTGTTGAGCTCGAGGATATCGGAACAGAAAAACAATCCAGACCTTGACCTGAGCTTGACGATATCTCGACGTCCGATTTTAGCAATCACTATGTCAGTAAAACTGAGCAGCTAGCTACCGGATAGTGACAACGCCAGTTTCAATCCGAAGCGCTTCCCGCGTCTCCTGTCTAACAATTCAGGAGGAGGAAGCTCGGGATGTCTCTAGGGTGGTATGACCGATAGGTGTGCATTGCATATATTGAATGGTGGAGGTTGCCATGGCTTTCGGTCGGGATGTAACGAGCGAAAACGACCGGTCTAGAGATCCTATCCTGCATGGTGACATCTAAGCTGGCTCGTATAGATCGATGGAATCGAGAACCCACTCCATGTATCACGATATGGCTGTAATCATACTGTGGCGCTAATTATAATGGTCAGAAGATGCTGGCAGCTTTATCTCATGCAAACTTTGAGCCCATAAGCTAGCATGGGGTTTCGCGGGTACTACCCTGACGGCAACGTTCCACGCAAGTTAGGTAATACTTTGCTTACTTTCCAAACAACTCGGCCAAACAAAGCAAAGATGACATCTAAGCTGGCTCGTATAGATCGATAGATTCGAAAACCCACGTCCTATATCACAATATGGTTGTAATCATATTCTAGCGCTATAATAGTCGGAAAATGCTGGTAGCTTCATCTCACGCAACTTTTGAGCCCATAAGTTAACATGGGGTCTCGCGGGCACTGCCCTCACGGCGGCGTTCCACACAAGTCACGTAATGCTTTATTTGTTTTCTAAACAATTTGGCCAAACAAAGCAAAGAAACACTTTAAAATACCTTATAGTACAATGAAGATTTTATGATAGCCTATTGTCACACCGACTCCGGGATCCGTGTCCCTGTTCAACTTCTCCCGAGATCAGTTGATAGACAAGGAACTATGATAGGTCTGGGTGCTCGCAAAAGAATGAGCAATGTGACATGCATAACGTTAATATTTGTCATATGAATGATATCTATCCTAGTTCCGATTAGCATGGTTGGATCGGATAGTTGCCTGCAAGTAGATTGCTCGCATCCGTCACCTCGATCCGTCCTACGTGGCCGAAAACTCCTCTCTGTGTTTTCAACGTTCAGGTCTAGACTTTCTCGGGCGAGGATCTCGGTAAGGTCTACTTCCTGGGACGTGTCATTACTTTTTAGTCAAATAGGAAGCATTGGCTGAGAAGTGGTGTCCCACTTTAGTATAAAAAAAAGATACTTAAGCACTCCAAAGACGTGTTTCCTAAAGATTAGCACTCGATTCCAGATCATCTTCTCTCTAAATTTCAGATATCTTCACCCCTTTCATTCAGAAAACCATCTAGCACTACTCAAAATGTCTGGCTATCAGCCCCTTACCGTTGAGACTAGCGCTGCCATTAGCGCTTTCATCCAGGAGCTCCATATCAGAGCCCAAGGTGGAAAGCCGGTCGACGAAGAAACACTTGCGTTGCGTATGCTGGCATCAACTCACGCATCACCCGATCATGACTACTCTACGGTTCGGCCTCTGAACCCCTCGAATGTCCCTGCCACTGCATCTGCCGGCGGGGATGACAAATTCGACAAACTCGTAGAATTGATGATGGGTGACACCAAACCCGCTGAAACTCAAGTTTCTGAGGGTCTGATTCCCAAGGCACCCCCAGTCGCCGTGCTTCCGGGCTATAGCAACGCAGACGTCGCCAACAACTACGCCCTCCTCATGGATGCCTCGTCTATGGCTCAGCTTTACGCCAACCTTATGCAGGTTCAGCAAAAGCCCGAAGGATTCAACATCACCTCGGAGGCGTCAGCGGCGTACAACTTCCAGGCGAAGATGGCTTACGACGCTATGATGGGCCCCATGGCCGGCTACTTCGTCTTTGGATCAGGGCTTTCTCAGACGTACAATGACACCATCCCTAGAAACCAAATTCATAAACACCTCCTTGGCAAGCTCTTCGACCAGTTCGAATTCGATGACGCTACGAAGAAGCAGCTTGACACCCCTCTGGTCAACTTTGTTGCCGGCCTGAGCAATATCCACAGCCAGGACAACCCTGGCAACACTATGGACTTCTCACTTCGATTGAATCTTGTCCCCAGGAGAAACGTTACCGGTAGTGATAGCGATCCAGTCTATGTTTACCAGCCAAGCACATATATCATCTACATGCAGATCGAGGCTAAGACCTTCTGGCAAAGCATTGGCAAGAGTGGTGGCGAGGACAGAGTCAACTTCAAGTTTAACATGACTACGACCAAGTGCGAATTGAATGCCAAAAAGTTCGAGGAGAGCAGGGAGAAGTTCGACCAGATATTCACGTTGGTGACTGACAATAATATGAGAGCCTACAGTGAGCTCCTCAACAAGCAGATCCAGTCCAAGGAGCCCAACCCTGGATCGGGAAAGTGATTGGCAGTACATCTAGAAGCTTAGTTTGTGCGAAGTGAGGGACTGTAAACTGAAAGTTGACGGGAGGTACGTCAAAGTAGTAGTCAAGTAGGTAGATAGGACAGAATAGTGAGTAGCAATAAAATCCCATTAGGTCATAAACTGAAGAGGCACATGTGATGAATAACCTAATCACACTATTGCTACCTATATAGAGACAAAGATTATCTATATATTTCTTGTCACACACGGACAAGGCCCGTTAACACCTGCCAGAGGGTCTGCCAGGTGCTCTGAAATGCTATTGGCCATCTCAAACTTGTGTTAAGGGAGTAGAGTTATATTCGTATTATTGCATAATGATCTTCAATGCGGTAAGGGGGGTTATGTAGATCTCCGGCTCATCTTCTACAGGGCCGGCAAATTTCAGTGTTTATACCTGAATAGCCTTGCCTAAAATTACCGACTCCATTGCTCGTAGCAGCAAGCGATCTTAAAAGTTTAGGTAGAATTAGATCGGATTGGAAGGTCTAATCTCATTTATACCTACCTAAGCCTTATATTGGTAATTTGCAGCCGTGCATATGATTATGAGTATAAATAGAGGCCACATTCACCGAGTGGAAGGAGGAGAATTATGGACCTTGAACACCTCAGAGCATTATTAGTTGAATTACTAGATTGCAAGCCCTAGTATACTGGCCCTTGTTACACTTCTGCGTAAGCAATACCAATAAACTCTTACAAAGGGCATAAAACAATCGTGTATACATTCTAGCTTCCTGAACCAACTAGACAACATACAAACGAAAGCCAATCGCGGTATGTATGTGATCAACCATGATCTTAGTACTCAGGAGGGCGAAATGGTTAAAATGCACCTGGCAGTTGACTCGTTGTGCATACTGTAATGCTGTATATTTCTTTGATACCAGAGTTGGACACACTTCTAAACCCTCTCCAAGGTAACCATATGCGCACCACGAAACCAATGTAGTAGAACTAATTGACAAAGACTTGATCCGTAATGGTTGGCACTATGGAGAAATATTAGCACACTAAGTTCTGGAGATCACTAATATACTTCAACAACCCCTCAGATACACCTATAACCACAAGTAACCTTGCTGCCCAGCTTGCAAGTTAATTCGGGTTAGGATGGCCAGTCACTAGTGAATGATGCAACGGCACAACTTTCCATTCTTCCATTTACAACGTGTTTTAGCTTACAAAACAGAATACTAGGGGTACTTCGTAGTAATCAATACTTAAGCATTAAGATAGCGTGCCCAACGTAGGTATTCCCCCCTGGCTATGTACCTAATTAAAGAGATAGGGAACACCTAAAAGCACTACAAAGGCTGTATAAATCCTAACGTGCAGGTAGTATCATGCTGCACGTCGCTAATCACGCGTGACGCGTCTGTTCGTGCCCTTTCGCGCCCTTTCCTGATTTTGTTTTGACGTTAACCCGCCTCGCCCCAAAACTCTCCTAGGCTGATATTTTAACCGCACATTCGATCATCAAGCTACCTAATTCAATTCCTCTCCCCGGATCCAATACTTCCCACATCTTGAATTGCAATAATATTCTTGCCGGTTATCAAGGTAAATTGATTATATCGATCATTTTCTATTCTTTCAATTGTTACCCAGCCCAAAGCCCCTTGGGCGCAATCTTTGATTCATAGTTTTCAATTTGTGCTTATGAACCATGCAGCTGACACACCATGATTTGCAGAATATCTTCCCTATAAATCGACTTGAACTAAGATCTGATTTCAAATATTGCGGTTCCGACCCCAAGCACGTCTAAGCAACTGTCGACAGCCAAGCCCCGACTTAACAACGTTCTACTCTCGCTAGTAGTGTACCAACATAGACCCGCAGGGCCGCTTTGTGATAGCCAGTCATGGCCAGAATTCGCCCACTATCATGAGGCTGATCTAAAACACCTTCTTTGAGTTATTCGAACTATATACAAGTCTCTTTGTCTGCGTGTGCCTGCGGATACTAGAAGAAATTCCATAGTTTACTTCGGCGGCAAATGATGCTACAATTCTGTTCCATGAAACCAAACTTGGCGAAGAACCTGGCTTGACAAAGTTCTAGTTTCGTCAGCGGGTTATCAGCATAGTGCTATAGTTCTGGAGTCCGGTATAGCTAGCTAATTATCTATCGCCCAAGTTCGCCCAGAATACATTGTAGCAACAGTATCTTCAGGCATTCTCAGTACCTGATGTGAGGTTAAGAAGACTGTAACTTTGTTCCTTTGTTCCTTTGTTCTCTTGTTCTCTTATTCTTTTTCTTCTTGGTATCTTGCTAACATTTCACAAAACACTGGAAAGCCTAGAAATGGTTCCCATAACCTCCTGATGATACCCCAACAAGCTCACCGTCCGAAAGAGAGCAATGCCTAGAAGAATAGCTCACTTCTATGTCTCCCCTCCAGACACGTAGACTTATTTATCAAAATTTTCGCCCAGTAAGCCGTCGTGTACGCCAGCCCGACTTAAGCTAGGCTCCCGACGTCGCCCAAAGTGATGAGTTGCCCTGAGTCGAACACATCTAATCCATCTCGGCCTGGCATATTCGAGCCTACTATACTCCCCTGGTCCTCTCACCAAATTACGGCTCTTATTTATTGGCGTGTATCTGTTTTAATCTCTTAGCGTTCATACTTCATCGAAGAATCATATTACGGCACCACTCCTACAACAAAACGAACACGTGCATTTCCCCGGAAGCAGTCCTATACAGTGATGATTCAGATCTTCTCGAGCCACAACGATGAACTTCATACACCTCCTTTGCTGACATTTCGAGGATATCCAGGCCTACACAAAACAGCCGAAGCTTAAACGCTCTCCCTGCCGACAACCCTCCACCAGATTAATTCAGGAAACACGCCGACAATAGGGTCGTCCATCTAGCGTTTGTTAAGACCTTGCACCATACCCACAGACAAACTGTCATCTAAAACAACGAACCACCGCTCGTTTTGTTGTTTCCCGAGAGAAAAGAAACTATGCCGCGGAGCCCTGGTATACCCTAGAGTATCCATACCACAAGCGCCCACCATCGCATCATCAGTTCCACTCCTCCAGCGCGTGACAGGGCTATTAGAGCAATTTAGTTAGTCTAAGGAGACATAATATGCCATCTCAAGACCCCGATACTCATGATACATATTCATATGCCCACTGGCCTAAAATACCTATCCAGTAAGGCCAGGACAACATTTCCTTGCCGTTCCGCTTATTATCTCCCTTGCTAAATAGAACAACGTGTCACAATGTGTAGTGTCACAAGGCATGGAGACAAAGAGACTCCTGTATATGTATCTAGGCTAGCCTACGTAGCCTTGATACCCTCGTGCAACAACAAGAGTCGATACCCTACCGTATACTGGGTTCGTGACACAACGAATACGACAAACAGGATGCTGATGCGCTTTACAGACGCAATCGATATATGTGCACACAATACAATGTCGCAAATCACGGTACATCTTCGACCCCAACTGTACTTTAGTTTCCTCAACAGCTCAAGGCTCCCGAATTCTATTACAGCCGCCGGAATCCCCCCTTTAATACCCCTCTCGGCAGGTTTCGCAAACCCCTCCCTAGGCGTCAATTTGACTGCGCAGGGCCAGCTGCGCGGCCATGTCGGTCTAGCTTTTAGTTTTGAAACTATTTGGATCAACCTTTCAAGAAATTTGCGATAGAGTTGCTTCTTAGTGGTGTTTGATATCCCGTTTCCAGTGCGGAAATTGAAGATTATTTCTAAAGATTGCTTGATCACTACGGTAGGTCGGATGGGCGTGCTGTTTTCGGGCATACACTGCTAGATTCCGTATAAATCAATTTGCTTCCAAGCATCCAGGTCAACTCTCAGATAGAAAGTTATTCCGGTTTGCTTGATTATAGTTTCCTTTTGCGCAAACCTCTGTAGAATCGACAGCAACACGGCGAGGAAACCTCATCGTGCTGTTTTACACCAAATCTCACAGCTTCCGGTGGCATTATATAAATTTGAACAGTCCCCCCGGCTATTGTTCCATGTCTATTAACTCGGTATACATTTCTGCACTGGCTAGCCACTCTTGCATCAGCAAGAGCCGAGTGATAACAGGGATGAGATACTAGGACGATCCATCATCCTGAAGGAGATGTAGGCATTGAATGCAGCCGCATACTAAATGCATGCTCACCGCATTCAGGGACGTGTCAAAGTGCACCCAGAGTTTCCATCATTGCTACTATACCTAGTAGGTAGGATGTGTCAGTCTCTCCCCAATTGTTTTCGTTTCTTGTTAGCTATCGGGAAGCCAGCACTCCCAACTGCCGCTGCAACAGAATTGAGAAAAGCAGAAGCTTCTGATCAATCATGCAGATGCATAGCTGCTCGAGCAGCCGATGCAATACATTTTCTTCTACAGATACCAGTATTTCGAACTGTCTTCTTCGCCTTTGCAATCCAATTTATACCAACATTGGGCCGCGGCCTCTCGGGATATTGAGAAAAGGATTATCACTACATGAAAAGACATCGCAGAGCATTCCGCATCATCGCATTGTTTTAATTGTTATTCAATTCTCTTGCCACTCGTGATAATAGCATTTACCCTTCAGCCACTTGAATCTGCGGTCCCATTAGTGACCGCGACCAACTGGCACTTATAGTATATCGCCATTACGAAGGGAGAAGAAGTTTATTGCAGCGAAGCATGAAACCTAAGTTATGTCTCTCGAGGCTTTGGCTACCCTCACCTCATTATCTACCTCTACTTGTCCCATAATATACTCTACCTACCTCGGTACCTAGGCAAGAAGGGTACATACAGGCATGGGACTTACCTGCCTACTGTAGCTTTATTCACGTACCATTACGTCCTAGAAATCACCTAAATCCCGAGGAGCCGGTGCATCTAATTCGCCGCAGCCATCTTGTGGAACACTTGTGACTTCCACCTAGGTATGTTGAGGCAGCTTCCTCCGTTAGATGCCCATAGAGTCATCCTCCTTCCCTCAACCTGACGGCCAAGCTTTTGTGTCTAGCCCAAAGTACCCGTTCTTGCGTTGTTGAGTCCATAGACTGCAGTGGCAACTACGTACCGAGGTACCCAGATATTACTCTCTACCTATTATAAATACCCATTCCAGTTGTAGGTACTTAGAGACCGAGGTCTCACGGAAGGAGCGTCGTTCCCTCTGCCCACTTGCACCAAACCCTTCATGACCTGAAGCCTTTAGCTTCGTACCCAAGTACCGTCCGTTCCTCCCTTCTCAGTACCTACCGACCGACCTTGGATTGTGATGACAAGGCAGCCGTCTCTTCCCGCTCCCATATTTCCTCCCATCTTCCCCTTCACATCAACTCACACAACTCTCCAGACCGCTCACACTACCTAGGTTGACCAAGCATCCCAGCTAACTCTTCGAGTAAGGATAATTTGGTAGTAACCAGTCAAGGTAAGTCATCCAACAAGAGTCCTTATCATTCTGTCACGTCGCAAGGACATTGCGCAGAAGTGCAGCATTGCCCGATTCCCAATTCTCCCCGTCGAGTCTGGCAGAACCGACGCTGCCGTCTCCTGGACCGACAAGTGCATCGCTATCGCGTGCACTCTCTCCCACACTTCCATTTTCACTTCCACTTCCACTTTCACCTCCACTTCCAGCTTGACTCTCACGATCCTCCTTCACTTGACTCCTGTTTTGCACAAGGGCGTGTCCTCTACAGACTTTGTTGCATCTGAATCCAAATACTTGAATAGCAATCAAAGGGATCCCTCTCTGTTCATGTTCATTCACGACGTTCTCAGTCCCAAGCCTCACCAAGTCACGCTCTGTTCTCAGGAAACCACACATTCCGCTAGCATTTTATACTGACTTGGCTAGCTATTTGCGTTGCCCTAGTTCTCCACGGCAGATATTAGTACCTACCTAGAGGTACTTGCGCAGAGGTTTGCACAACATATATCGGTACGTACCACCAAATACATCATGAGCCCAACTTTTAGCGCCCTTTCCCATGCTGTTTGTTACTGAGGGCGCTAATACTCTCCTTTCCTGCCTGCAACATACCTGCTCATACACATTGTGTATTCTGCAATGTTATAGTGACCCTATACCTACCCTTCACCAAGATCCCCTTCCGTTTCTCCCCTTGTGACGCAGCGTACCCCTTGTTGCAAATTTATTGCATCACATCAAATCACTCACCGTAACCACTTCTACAGCATCTACCTCTCTTGTTCGCGCGAGTCTAACTCTTGGCAGTGACGCTATCCAAGTCCACAAACTTACTATATCATCCTTTCCGTAGGCAGGACGGGTGAGGTCATTCTATCCCACTCCATTACTAGAATCTTCACACGCTTCATCGCCTTATATAACCATTTATACGATGGAGTCTGCCAACCTCCCTTCGACAGATGCTGGCCCAAGCCAGTCTGGTCGTCGTGCTCAGAAGCGAAAGGCTCCCGGAGCCAAAGGTAATTCATCGCAAAAGAAGCAGAAGTCTCAACCTAGAACGCCACGTCCCCAAGCTCAGAAGAAGGGGAAGGCTGCTGTCGCCGATGATGCCCCTGAGCCGACACCCCTCCCCCTTTCGTCTGGGCAACCACCCATTGCTTCCCAAATCCGCGCTGCCTTGTGTGACAGCAATGAATTTTGGAAGGCACATCAAGGAGGTATTCATTCGAACGACAAGGTTGCATCCGGCATGCTCCTCAATGGAAAGACAACCCCCCGCGATGTCATCCAGACCCAAGTGATTGTCACTACGGTGTACGTGCCTAAAGTTTACCTTCCCCCAACCGAAGAGAGCCTTACTAAAATGATTGGATGACAGTGGAAGTGGCCTTACAATTGGTGCTGACGGCAAACATATCCGAACTGAAAATCAGAAGAAAGAGTCTAAGAATTATGTTGCCCTCAAGAACGCAATGGCCAAAGGAAATCCAATCGTCATTGTAGTCGGAAAACAAGCTGAAAAGAAAGGTGAGGAATTTGGAAAAGGAGCAAAGAAACTTACATATTAAACATTGCTAACTTGGGTAGGTCACTACACCAATAACCTTCTAAGCGTAGAGCTAGCCAATCATTACAATGTTCTAGATTGGTTTTTCGTCACAGACATATGGTCAGAACGCCAGCCAATTCAGCGCGATGGCTCAAGCTATATGCAATACATGGTCCGCATGCAAAGTATCAATCTTGACTCCAAGCCTTGGTGGCTACCACAGGGCCAAGAAAGAGACAATACCTACGCTATCGGGGACTTTTATTGTCGCCAGTTCATTTGCGAATTATGCGACACCCCTAGCAAGGAGATCTTCAAAGAAGGTTGGTGCTGTTTGAAGGATACCTGCCCGAAGTTCTTCCAATTCTTGAATCCCGATATCAACCTTGACACCCTTGGGTACAATGAGAACTTCCTCAATGAGAGAGAAAGATGGATCCCGAAACACAATGACAACGATGGCAACGATGATGACAAGAAAAAGAGCAAGGGCAAGGACGAATCGAAAGTATTGGTGCCTGCACTCCCGATTATGGAACCAGAACAATACGGCTCTGAAAAACTATTCAAGAAAGGTATTGTGTGCCCAACATGCAAGTTTGCCAGCCGGCGAATTTCTTGGGACGGCTGGAAATGCGAAAATGGATGTGGATTCGAGCTGTCGATGGTCCCTCGAGATGTCCCAATCACCAAGATCCAGGATGAGGCTTTCGAGGCCATGAAGAAAAAAAACTACAAGTTTTACGAGATCGACGCTCGAATCAGACGAGCCAGTCATAACGTTGTAGGATATGAAGTGACCAGCTTCTATCTCCCAAACACGCCAGAGAATCTGGATCTTGGCATGGCAAAATTCATTGGTTCTGTCACTATACTTCGGCCTTTGAAGTCCACTCGTGAGCGGAATGGCGGTCTCGACGACCTGTTCCAAGAGATGCAGAAGGCAACTCGGGTGGGCGATGTAAAGCTGCAACGCCACCCAGCATTTTGCAGAGGTGAGATGAATAACTATCAACCCAACTCTTACTATTCTAACGAAATACCACAGGGTCGCATATGGAGGAATTGACCTCCCACTTCTCGTGCAATATGGTATGGTTCGCAGAATAACAACTTAAGCTATTATTCGCTAATATTATACCAGGGCGCTGACTATAAATTCGGCGTGGTTGTGGAAACGTCCAATGGTTTTGCCACGGCACCTGATCCTATTATGAAGGCCCTTAGTCGCCTTACCTGGGGTGGATCTACTGCAGTTGCACTGACCGCGGACCATGTTGCAAAAGGCAAGCTATCTGTCGACCCTGATTCTATGCCAGGCCACTTTATCGACTTCAATGAGCAACTTGTGCTCGGCTATTTTGAGGATTCGCAGATCAGTGTAAGTGTACTCTTTTATTTTCACAAGAATTCGGCTCACAAGTCACACATAGTATCATGATGATGGCGAGAAAGAGTTGGGACCCACTGTCGCAACTTTGTCTCTTGGCTCACCATCCCTTATGCGTTTCCGTGGAAAGAAGACGTCTGGTTTTGGAGACAAGGACACGCTTAAACCTGTCATGTTATCTTTCGTACTTGAACACGGAGACATTGTCGTCATGCATGGCACCAAAATCCACAAGTATTACGAGGTACGTTCAAACTTGCTATTATATGTACTGATTTCTTAGCTAATGTGCGTTTCAGCACGCCGTCTTTGCACAAGGGGTCCGTCGATACGCCCTAACCTGTCGTTACATTCGCCCCGAAATGATTTCTGACCCCGAAAGACGCGAGAAAGCCATTGTGAATGGAAAGGTTCCGGTTCACTGGCAGAAGCAAGCCTACGAAGGCGAACCGGCCAAGACCCTCGATTGACCATCTCATGAAGCCGGCGCGGATGCAACTTTCAGCGATGTGAGTGCTTCAGCCAATGATGTGGATAGTGTTACCAGCAATTAAACACGATTCTCGGCGAAATAGCGACGCCGCATCACTATGATACCTATGGAGATCTGACGAGCTTTGCAAAATACACGACTTCTGCTATTTCAATCAACATAATGAACTTGCACCGCCTGCTGAGGAAGACCATAATGATTTCTGGCGCTTAGCCTGAAATTAAGTTTGGAGGATAAGATGAAGAATTAAGATCAAACGAAACGTTAAGGATACGCGCTTTTCACTATCTGTGTCATTGAACACTATTGGGATTTGCTTTATGTTGCTCATCATGGCATTGATGATTACGAAAATGAGATTTGAGGCTCGACAGCAAGATATCGAGGAATTTTTGCCTTCCTTTAATTATGAGTGATATGGAGGACGAGGAAACGCCTTTCTTTATGATACAGATTAAGTACCTGACATCAGAGAGTTGAAGAAGGGAGTGCACATGATTCAGATTGTTGACAGTTGATTGAGGATCCTTCACACCGCCACCCGGCAATACTTCTAGTTGACGGGTTGAAAGGTTACGTCTGAGTTGCACCCCTGATATTTGCGTATTATTTCGACTTTCCTTTACTTAGCTAGTGCTTAGCTCATTAGGAAAGCCACTCTGTTCTTCAAACGCAAGAGTCAATACAGAACTGCAAAGAGGTAATTAGCCGGTGATAAACGTGATGTCTGCTTAAAGGTGATCGATTAAGCGACAGTCTCGAGGCTATTTCTAGCGACTAGTAGACAAGGGAGTGCTAGTAGTCCAAGAACATTAAATACGGTAACGTTTGTTTCATTCGGAGCTCGCTTTCGTACTACTTGAGGCGTATCTTGCTGTCCGTGAGATTTGATCCGACAGAGATACCGAGAGGTTTTGTGCTGTATATTTACAGTCCGTCCCGTAGAAGGGGAAGCTATAAAGTTCTACATGGCTCTTTTGGCTGCATTGAAGACTATTGCAATCCTGATTGTCTTTCCAAGCCCTTGTTACGGAAATCTTGGAGTTCTGCTAGGATATCGGCTGGGTGTTACTGGTCTGAAAGGTTATGACTGGCGCTTCGCTCAGCGGGGAACCTAACTTCCGGTTTACTGTTTCTCTACTCTCTACGGTAGGAGGATGAGATCGTATGGGGACTCTGGACACCTAGTGTTACTCAGACGAACCTTGCTATACGAGAGTGCCAGTTACTGAGTTACTATATATAGCGCGCTCACGAGTTTCTGCGATATAATCTCGGACGCAAAGAGTGTGTTGTTAAACGTTAGTTGAAGCTTTGGTTTTTGATTATAGTCTATGTTGTAGGAAAGGTTACGTGAGCTAGTCAAATGCCTAGTGCGTGGAATCTCTTGTTCCTATATCTTTCTCGTAATAGCCCGTCTCTCATCTAGTTTTGCGCGCTTGTGCGAACGCGATGTAGTTGAGATCTATTTCAGGATGCTGCTAACGCTTGACGGGAACACTCGCTGTTATTTTCAGATCAGATGTTGAGAAATCGCCAAGGTGCGACTAACTGGATGTTATGTTATTCGCAGCGCGCATATCTTCAGTATGTATCATACCTCTTACGAGGTTAGCCTTCTAACTAGTTCATCTCGCGAGAGCATCTCTTCTGGGCATATCTCGGCAACACGGCATTGATGAGCGCGGCGGGGTTAATTGTTAAGTGATGGGAAGTGGTCGCGGAGAGAACTACCCGACAACCCAGGAACAGGGGAATATATATAGAAATCAAGCTTCCACTACGTTTCAGGACTTGCACGCTAGGATCGGAGATGCGGCTATTCGACTTGCGTGATAGAGAGATGCAAGCATCGTGTATCAAGTCCCTTCTCGGTAATTGCCTCGGTTCGTTATACACTCGAGTGGCTAACTACCTGTAGGGATCTTTGATTACCTGCTGCGTGAGTGAGTTATTAAGAAACGACGGGAAGTGGGGAGTTCGAGATCGGATGATTAGTGTGGTGTAGGGTATATTAATCCTTCCCTCGAATAATCCTCGAGGTTTATCACGATCAACACGGAGCTAGATTGCCCGCCATGGGGCAGCACGACGGTGGAGATTGGCCGTTAGCGTAAGGCAAGGCACTTTTTTTATTATCGTAATGGGAATGGTCTCTATACCTTGCTATTATAAGACATGAGCCAATCCAGTTTCGGGTCAAGGCCATTCCTTCTATATCTTGGCAACTTGGGGGGTAATTATTTCTAGATGGACTGGCTTGTTCTACGCGCACCTTATTAGTTCGTCAAGCTTAGAATAGAATAGAGCATAATGGGTGTTGGTACTCTACGTATGTGTCACTATTAGTAGCTTATGTCAAAATCATCGTTGGTGTTGAGTGCTATTTCGCGTATCCCCGGGGACCCCTTTCCGGTTTTAGGAGTCTACCGTGACGATGCACCTCTCAATCCCGGCAGGCAAAGTTCCTGCACGCCGTTCTTGGCATACATGCGATTGTATCATTGCCTAGGGTATGACAGTTGTCTCTGTCCCTCACCGTCATAAGTCATCACCTTCGATCAGTCTCTCATCATACGTTGCCACGGAACCAGCGGTCAGTGGGCATGTCGTACAGCAGCTAGAAATCAGGTTTGTGGCGTCGGCTTGCCGATCTGTAGTCGACCAGACGCCGTACCTTTTTCTGGGTCTTCGCCCCGGATTACCTCGGTGACGCTATCGTTCTAGAAGCATGAGATCGAAGGGCGTGGGCTTGCGCTATAAGCCAGGCTGCTTTAGTATACCCAAGGGTATGGATTCGCTTACCTACCTTTGAAGGAGTCATTGCAACGCCCAATATAGTCGGAATCATTCCGCTACCGCCGAGGGGGAACGCTAAACTAAACGGTCCCTACACTCGGGAGCCGAGGCGGCTCAAGAGTGTACTAGTTGAGATATAAAAAGGGACGAGAGAATTATCTACAGAATACAATTATCTAGGTAGTCTCAAATTACTCATCTCACGCATACCATCTCGGCCACCTACGACATACTAAAATTGGGCGCCTTGGCGACGACTCGTGCCCTGCCGTTCACGGATGCCTGGTAGCCAAGAGGTCATAGAATTAGGAAAGGGGGGACCATGTGATCTGCGGCTGAACATTGTCAATGTAACATATCTTGGTCCTGCTCGGTGGGAGATTACAGCTAGAGCCACACTAACCTTTGCCTGGGCACATAATTAGTCCCATAACAGAGGAGCGTTATAGGTGGTTATTAATACTTCCCGTACCGTAGATTGAAGGGGATCGAAAGATATCACGGACCATTCGATACGGGGGAGTCGGGGACCAAGGGATTCGCAAAAACAGGGATCGAGGCTTTCAGCCGCCCGGGCTACGATCTATCGAGCTTCGTGAATGGGCGAAACATGCATGAGAAGCCCTTGCTAGTACCACCCTAGTAGCCTTACGGACAAGCATGACGCTTCTACACGTCGTAGGGCAGGGCTGCTGCGGCCGCCAAGACGCAGCATGAGACACGACACGAGAGTTGGGTGGAATTAGGTCAGGCTCGGGTGCCGAATGGCTGCATCTATACTAAACATGCTAGATCTCGTTACTGGGAAGCCACGCTCATGTGATTTCCCATGCCTGGTAGGATGAGGTCCCGAACTGGATCCCCTTTCCAGCAACGTGGCTTTCAGGGAATAGAATTAGGTATTCTATCGTGAGATCCCAGGCTGGCCCCCCCTCAGCTCTGTCTACGCTAGCGTGCCGTCATCACGGGAGAGGGTGTGGGTTGCAGTTTGCCATGGACGCTAGTTCACGAGCTTAAATCTGTCTCGAAACTTCACTCTCGACACCCTGCCGTAAGACTCATAGGCGTCCTGCTGTCCTATAAGTCTAGGACTTCTGACAAACATAGCTTGTCAAGGCCCTCGTGGCTATATAGAGACGCGTATCGGCGACAAGCACGTTTGACAAAGCGCATTGTTATATCTCGGAATATCATTCTCTGGAAACATTTCTATCTTATACATTTTATTACAAAGCAGTCACGCGACAACTTAGACGACATTTATTACGCGGCAACCATTATCACTATATCATCCACCCCTCCCCAGATCCAGCAATGCCTTGCACCGGTTGCGATGCCCTACCGCCCTCATACGCCTTCCGGCTGGCGCTCGTAGGGAACGACGGCTCGCACAACAAAGAGCTCTGCGTCACCTGCAGCAACGAGAGCGCCTCGAAAGACGACAAAAAGTCCCCGTCGTCGTCGAAGAGCTGTGGCAAGCGGCCTACAAAGCATAAATGGGTGTCTTGGGAGCTACAACTGAACGGCGAATTGGTTGTCCGGACGTGAAAAGTTTCCACCCTTCGACGATAGAATGGGCACTTTAAACAACACGGGCAAGGACTTCTGCAACGTTTCTAGTTTGGGTTTATGACCATCTCAGATAGATGGACATCAGAGATGCCGGTGAGATGGAAGCGTCCGATCCCCAGAGATACGAGAACGATGATTGGCTTATACGGCGGTGGCAATATTTTTCGGTACTCGGTAAGGCACTCTCAATGCACGATGTATTGGATGTTGCTGACGAGAGCTCTAGTGCGAGGAGCAAGCACACCTCGCACCGTCACACCTGGTGCGAGTAGTTGCTTCAGAATAGGAATTGTGCTAGATTGCTGGGCTATTATGAGTCTGACAGACCGAGGTCGCCGAATACACGACGGGGGCGACGAGATACCTGGGGCCTACGGAAAGGGGCAGTCGACTGATGCGATACGATAAAATAGGATATAAAGAGAGCGCTAGATACGAGGTCATGATAAAATGACTTGATAAGAGAGGGATTTACAGGCTTCAATGCGGAGAATGTTAGACACGTAAGCAGAGCTACCTATGTCGCGGGGAACTAGTCTAGACTTGCCATATCACGCACAGCTCGTGTCAGCATCATCTTACGAGAGGTGGTATTCACGCAGCTTATGCGCATATGGAGTAGTGTAGTATCCAAGTAGATGTAGCATACGACTTTATTATAGGCAGCCCCCCCCAAAGGAGGAATTTATTGCGAGCAATTCATGCCGCTCGCTACATCGCCCCCCTATGGTCTAAGAACTTCCCTTTTGCGCAGCCTGCGATTCGACAATGGCAGTGTTGACTGGCCCCAAGTCCGCAATCAGGACGACCTCCTCAGCGGGTTTCCAACCCTGAGTTGTGGGGAACTTCTCCTGTAGCAGCCAAACTTTCGTGCGCTCCTTGGGCGCGCGCAAAGTGCTTAAATCCTGCTCGTTGGTCGGTAACGAGACGTACGTATCGCGCATGAGCAGCATCATAAGTGCGGCTTCACCCTGCGCAACACCCAATTGCGTCGCCGTGAGGGGCGGGTTCGAGATCGCGTCGAGGTGGTTGCGAGTCTTGGCCACTGACTCGATCGTCAAGAAGTTGGTACTGCTGTCCGCAAGTAGCTGTGCCACGCGAGCAGTGTCAATGGTGTTGCTGTCGCCGGAGCTCGCGTCCTTTCGTGTCATTGAGGCCGGGTGTTCGCCGCCTGGGATGCTGTTGAGATCGGCCAGGTCGAGGGCAGACTTGCCAAGGTTCTTGAGCGCGGCATTGGCGGGGAAAAGCCCAAAGTCGGCGTGCCAATTCGTCGACTCGAAGATGGCATTGCCAAATTCCTGGGCCGTGATGTTACGGCCGTTGTGGGGGCTGGATGTGCACTTTTATTAGCTGAATCTATGGCTAAGAATGACTGTTAATGGGAAGTGATTCTGTACATGTATCCATGGTTCGCCAAAGTATTCAACATCGGACATGGGCCCCTGGAGTCAGTGCTCTTGGGCTTGACGTATGGTTTGAGTGCAGCCCGAGAGGCGATGGGGCCAGCAGCACATGCTGTCACCAGCGCGAGAAGGACAAGGAACTGCATCGTAAACGACTTTCGAAGAACCGGAAAGATCGTGAGATTGAAGGGGAGTGAGTGCACTCAGGAAAAAGCGAGGGATGTCAGGAACAGCAAGTAGATTCCAACCGGTTACTCAGACCTTCGCGTTCCTGCATCGCGAATATATATATTCGCCATCACGACTTATCTCAATCTATTGACGTACCTGGCCAGCTTATACACCAATAATGAACAAAGTCCTACGAAAAATGTGTTTATCCTCTGGCGCGGCACGATAAACTTGCAACAGAGTCGATCGAACTGAGGTTGCTAATCATTACAATATTATTGGATCGTATATTGCCATGTTCTGAACTTCAGGTCTGGAGCTCGTCGATCCCAAAGTCGAACGGAGAATAAGGATAAGGTTATGCACAGAGCATGGGTAGGTTAAAGTGATAAGTAGTCGTGGCGGTGATATATGTATTTAGCCAAATTGGATGGCTACGAAAGTACCTGATGGTACGCAAGTCTCTCAGCCTGCTGCGAGTTCCCGCAATTCTACCCGGACGCCACCCGCTGTGTGACTTTAGCCATGTCGATACAGAGCCGAGGATTGCAGTGCGGCTTTCCCGGTCAAGACCGGAGGCATTGATTGCGGCGGCTCGGCCAGCAGCGGCCATGCAGTTCAATATAAGGGCACCATGTAAATGATGGAGTCGGTGCCCTAAAAATGGAACAATTTGCCGTCAGTCAATTGGCTCACAGGCACTTTATAATGATAAGAGCTCGCAGATAATAAAAACAATTCCAAATCATTGTCGACTTACGTGACGTCCCCACAACCGAGAAGGCGGAAGCGACCACAGTGCTCCATACGTGGTAGGCGATGCAATGGGGGGACCGTCGGAATCCCTTACAGATTAATCGATCGTGAACAGAGCTCAGATATTTGGCCGTGTTGCAATATGCCAGACGCTATCGCGCGAAAGTGATGATCGGAATAGGAGTCGGTTCCTGGCACATCCGCGTGCGCTTCAAGGGTTTACCGCCGACATAACCCCGACTCAACTCATCTCCTTGACGAGCTTCCGCACGAGTTTCTTCTGTTGCTCGACGCTGAGCTTATCATCGTCTGTTTCCTTGACTGCTCGGCCAACTATCAAAACGGTCTTGACGCTGTCGCTGTTGACCCACAGCTTGCCGTTTCTACCCACAGCCGTCTCGAAGGCAAGACCGGCTGACCCAAGTTCTTCCAGCACGGCTACTTTCCCCCCCTCAACCGATTTCTTCATTAATAACCGTCGAGCCATGCCGAGAGATATGTCGTATAACATGCCTCCGACCAGGGGACCCAGGCCATCCGCTTTGCCGGTGGTTGGAGAGACGCATTCCAGCTCAGGGTCCATATGACGGTTGGCCAGGCACACTCTGGCATACACCAAGGCGCCATGGGTGAGCTGCGGCCTGGTCTTTTTGGTGGCCATCTCAAAAGCGAGCTGCGGGAGAATGGCGTTGGAAGTGTAATCCGTGATGGACACGTAGTAGTACTCGGGGCCAGGGCGCTGGATAGTGCCGATAACCAAATCACCCACGGCTGGTAGATACTACGGGCTGGGTCAGCAATGCTTGACAGTGGGATAAGAAAGCCGAGGGCTCTCACCCGGCCGCCGTTATACTCGATCCATATCGAGTTCTTCTTGCGGTCGGCGACCAGCTGACCCGCCACGGTCGGGATCAGCTCACTTGGAGGCACATGTCGCAGACCAGGGCCTAGCTTCAATGCTCGTTTGGGATGGGAGGGAATGAGAGATGCAGGGATCTCATCTCCCGGCAGAACAAAAAAGAACTCGGCCTCGGCGGCCATTCTCGACGAAACTGTTTGGGGGGGGTCTTGCTGTGATAGTTGTGTAATGTGAAGCATGGGGAGGCTTGGTCTGCTATACTAAATTTTAATGGAGCCGCCGTTGATAAGCGGCATCGATAAGCGGGAGATAAGAGACGAAAGGTGGCTGGGGCAGCATTTTGGAGGGGCATTTGTGGCTGGAACGGCAGTCGCAATTGGAAACAGGGTTTCCGTCGGTCGCTTTGGTAGCTTTTTTTTTTCGATTGCCAAAACCCACGAGGCAAACCGCCAACGGTCATACCTATCACGTCCCGTGCTGTCCCGCTAATCAGATCTCGACGCTGCCAACACCCCCTCCGTATTGCTTGACACACACACAGAGACAGCACCGGTTAAAAGTCGCCTGCCCTTGCTGAAGTGATGGCCGAGAAGGGAGCTGCCGGCGTTGCGCCGGATGATCGCTGTGCCATTGGCATCTCCTTTGGCAACTCGTACAGCTCGATCGCCTGCACTATCGACGATAGCCCTGTCGTTATCGCCAACGAGGATGGAGGTTAGTAGGCAGATCTACATCTATTCCCATTCTCACCCTTTGTTTTCCTTCTCTCGCTAACCTCTCTGCTACCAGATCGCCAGATCCCCACCCTCTTATCTTACGTAGACGGAGAAGAATACACCGGAAACCAGGCCAAGGCGCTCCTGGTCCGGAACCCCAAGAACACAGTTGTTGCCTTCAAGGATTTCCTAGGCCAAGAGTACGTTAGACCTGGGGCATGCCTATTTACCCAGCCAGCCGTGTATTAACGACGAGCCATAGTTTCAAGTCGATCGACCCCACTCACTGCCATGCCGCCTCTCACCCTGAGGACAAGAATGGAACCATCTCCTTCACAATTCAAGACAAGGCTGAAGAAGAGCCTTCGACTCTCTCCGTCTCCGAGATCTCCACGCGCTATCTGCGACGACTTGTGCAGTCCGCGTCCGACTACATTGGAAAGAAGGTGACCTCGGCGGTTGTTACTGTACCCACGAACTTCAGCGAAAAGCAGAGGGAAGCCTTGATCAAGGCCGCACAGAACGCCGACTTGGAGATCCTGCAACTTATTAATGAGCCCATCGCCTCGGTTCTTGCCTACGATGCCAGACCCGAAGCGATATTGGAGGACAAGATTATTGTTGTGGCGGACCTTGGCGGCACCCGCTCAGATGTTGCTGTTGTGGCTTCAAGAGGAGGCCTTTACACCCTTCTCGCGACTGCTCACGATTACGAATTTGCTGGTGCTCAGTTGGATAAGGTCCTCATGGACCACTTCGCCAAGGAATTCATGAAGAAGAACGCCAATGTCGACCCGCGCGAGAATGCCAGAAGCTTAGCCAAGCTGAAGGCTGAATCTGAGGCTACCAAAAAGGCGCTTAGCATAGGTACCAACGCCAACTTTAGTGTGGAGAGCTTGGCAGAGGGCATCGACTTCCAGCTGACCATCAACCGGTTACGGTATGAGACCATCGCACGTAAGGTGTTCGAGGGCTTCAACAGACTGGTCGAGAGTGTTATTAAGAAGGCCGGGCTGGATGTCCTCGATATCGATGAGGTTATACTGTCCGGTGGCACATCGCACACACCCAGGATTGCAAATAACCTACGATCCATCTTCCCCGGAACAACCAACATCCTCGCCCCTTCAACGAACCCTAATGCGCTCAACCCCTCAGAGCTACAGGCCCGTGGTGCTGCCCTACAAGCTTCTCTAATCCAAGAATACGAGTCTGATGACATTGATCAGTCGACTCACCCCGCTGTCACCACCGTCAAGCATATCTCAAATGCTGTCGGTGTCCTCACATTATCTGACGACGGCGAGACATTTACACCCGTAATCGCCCCCGAGACGGCCGTTCCTGCGCGCCGGACCGTGCATGTTGATGCACCCAAAGATGGCGGCAGCGTGCTCATCAAAGTTGTCGAGGGTGGTACTCACATCAAGGTGACCAAGCCCGAGCCCAAGGCCAAGGAGAACGGCACGAAAGAGGATGACTCCGACGAGGACAGCGACTTCGACTCGGAGGAAGAGGAAGAGGAGCACAGAGAAAAAGTCTGGAAGACCGGTAGCGCCCTCGCCGAGGCCGCCATCAGAGACGTGAAGAAGGGTAGCAAGGTCGAGGTCACCATCACCGTCACCAACGACCTGAGCGTCACCATCACAGCGAGAGAAGTCGGCGGCAAAGGTGGTGTGAGGGGCACTCTGAAGGGTCCTTGAATGAAGACTGCTGCAAATAAAGGGGTCGAAGTAGTATAGCCTACCCAACTATGCATCTGTAAACAGGCATGCGGGCGGGAGGTTCGCCAGGCGGAACATCTTTTTAAAACAGGGAGTAGTTTCGATATCTTGGCAAGGATGGGATCCATGGTGGGGTGCATTTTTAAACATAGAGAGCTCGGAGGATAGGACGGTTTATAGAGCATAAAAGAGCCATTCTTGTCGCACGCCGTGACTATCTACCTACCTACCTGCCTACCTGGGTACCTATTCGCATGTTCGAGCTCCATGAATGACAAATAGGTCACTCTTGCTCACGGAGGATGCGGCGCGGGAGGGAAGTGGCTTGTAGTTGGCGATGGCAATAAGACGGCAGTCCACGTATATATATTCTCAGTATGAATTTCTTGGGTCATGCATTGTTGCCTGTTCTATAAGTCTAAGAGATACCTAGCGTAAACCATGGCAGATACCTATTCAACTAATTTATCTCTCTCGCCACCCTACGTACGCAAATCGTCTTGCCGACTTTCCAGCTCGCTTGTTGATACACAGTCCTACTACTACATAGAAAATCAGCCATATATATGTCCAGTCCAGTCCAGTCCAGTCCTTCCTTGGATGCCTCCTCACTTGGTGTCCCACGAGTAGGTTAGATTATGCACCGATATCCGCCCACCCTAAACGCCGCAACACCCTGCTATGCTATAGTATACTATCCCACACCACACCATGCCTCGCCGCGCTGTGCGATTTTAACCATGCTATGTCACCGTCCCTGGTAATTTCCACGCCACGAGGTCATCGCGCAGCTCGTACTCGTCGATTTCCCTTGGCCGCCGGAAGCCGCTCCGCTTACCCCCGCGCTCGCTGCTGCTCCCCGTGCTGCCGAGCGTCGGCGCGAGACTCGTCAGGCTGTCGCTGCGGCTGTGGAGGCCCGGAGACGAGCTCTCGTCGAAGAGCGACACACCGCTGTCCTCCCTATGCATCGGCGTCAGCGGAGAATGCCGCCCCCCGTGCCGGTGTCCATGTCCGCCGAAACGACTCCGGTGGTGAGGCTGTGGGCTGGGTCGGAGGCTTAGGGATTGCAGGCCGTAGTCGTTGTCGTTGCGACCTGTGATGGTGGCGTTCGACTTATCACTCGCGGCGCTATTCTCGCGCATGTGCGCCTGCATGCGCCGGATATCGCTTGGGCGAAGGGTGCCGCCGACAACGTCGTCGCTGCTGGTGGTGCTTGGGCTCGCACTGCCACTACTGCCCGTTCTATCCGGATTCGGCGACTCGGTGTACAACCTCGCCTTGGCCGTGCCGTCGAGCCAGCCGTTGCCGCCGGCAAAGATATCCTCTATGCACTCGTCCGCATGCAGCTCGCCAGGATGGCAGTCCCAGCTCGCGGCAAGGGCGCGACGGTACATGTCCTGGGCCTCGGCGGTGTCGCGAGACTTGGTGATGCTTGGCATGGCGCCGCCGGGTTCTTCAACTTCCAACGCGCTCTGCTCGGCGGCGCCGGCGAGTATACTCGAGATACCACCCATGAACATTGTCGCCGACTTCAACGGCGGCGCTACGTAGTTGCGCTCCCCATCTGCCTGCACCATGAGGATACCAATCTTTAATGTACTATTGATCTTGCTATCCTGCATGAGGTATCGCCGCACGATGCCCTCCTCGGCCTCTTCATCCACCAGGTCAATTTCTTCCGGGTGTTGCAATGTTGTGCCTGCCGGCGAGGTGACGGGCCGTTCGCCTTCGCTGGCTGATCGGCCGGTGGTGGTTTTCGTTATTTTGTCGCGGGCATGTTCGGGGCTTGCGGGCACTCGTGGCGCGGCGCTCCGGCGATGAAAGGTCTCGCTCTCCTCGATATATTCGCTAAGATTTAACCTTATATTGCCCAACGATATTTTCTCGTCCCGTCCTCCGGATCCCATGGAGAATTCCTGCAAAACCTCGAACTCAATGGCGCACTCGGTCAAGTTGTTGTTGCGGTCGATGGAGATGCGCAGTGGTACAGTCTTGGAGTAGTTATACGTGACGCGGTGGTTGACCTTGTCGACGGTGCACTTGGCCGTGTGGCCGCGATGCTCGCCACGTATGCTATTCGGAAGGTGCCATTTCACAGAGGATGTGCCGCTCACCAAAGGGACGTTGTTCAAGTCGTATATCCAGAGATGTAATTCAAATTTCGGCTATATGAGCATGCCTGGTCAGCAACAATGGAATTCAACCGGGAGGGCAGTAAATGGGGCGGACGCGCATTACCTTTCGAGCCTTATTCACTATGGGAAAGACACGCATGTCAGCACAATTTTGGGATACTTAGCAGTGCATAGCAAGGCTGTGGTGGGTTGTGGTGGGCAGAGAACGGAGAAAATGACATGATCGTCGAAACAACGACAGAGGCCTTTGCAGTAAACAAGGGGGTAACAATGCGATTGAGACAAAGAGCAAAAGGAGGGAGATGCTGCGAAGAGACAAAAACTGAGTCGCGCGGCGATCTGCTCGGACCCGTCGACAGCAGAAGTTCCGGACGTGCCGGGACAACGAAAGGTGCGGCAAGGTATAGAATGCGGCTCTCGACGAAACAGGCGACAGCGGGCACGGAAGCGTACTAGACGAAGGTGCGACTACTGCGGCGGGAGGGGTGGGATGGGGGTGAATCAAGGAGATGTCTGGGGCTTACATACTCAAGGAGGCCATGGTTGTCGTGTGTTAACTGTCGATACTATAGTCGCATTCAACCTGACTAACCTTGGACCTTGGACCTTGGACCTTAGATCTTAGACCTTAGACCTTAGACCCTGCGGCAGAGGTAGCGCACATGCTAGCTAGCAAGTGCGGAGGGGGAGGAGACCGCGCCGACATGCAGTCATGATTTGATTTGAGGCTGATAAATCTACGGCACTCTGCTGGCTGACCTCGTCAGCCGGAATGGGGCGGGAAATGCAGGTCTGGATGGTTAGGGGGACATCTGCCGTATTGCTGCTGACGATGGGTGATTGCGAGAGGGCAAGGGGAGGGAAGGGAGGTGGCGACCGATAAGAAACAACGAGGACGACGAATGGTGCCAGGTCGTGAGATTGTAGATCGCGCGTAAGACAGCGCAGTAGTCCAAGTGCGGTCTGGGCGCTGTACTAGCATATATAAGATAAGACGAATAGAAAAAAAAAGGGTGATGATGAAGTCACTGCGGACGAGCGTCAGGTGGTCAGCGCTTGGCGAAACGTGAACTCCAAGCGTTCGGTGTCTCGACCCCCCATAACGCTAGATCTGTCTTGGGTCTGGTAAATCTACAGCAGATGGTGTACCTTTGTATATATGTAGACAGGTAGGCTAAGATAAGGCGCCATGATTTGTAAGTGGCAGTTTGATTGGATTTATTTTAGCAGCATTTGATGCAGCCCAAGAACCTACCTAACCTTTACGTAGCATTACCAGCCCAGTGGGCCAGTTTTTAGCTCTCGGCACTGGGGCTGAGTGAGTTTCAGCGGATTTACTTGATGCCGGCTGGGCTTGGGTGGGGCACATTCCTATCCTAAATACCTAGGGCACCACGCCCCACACTGCCTGCTGAAGGTTGAAGGTGCAGTACAGCGCCGCGAGCAGTAGCTTGGACATCCACCTGCAGTCATTCAACCATTGTTATCCAATGATAGTCACGCACTCACAATTCATCATTTCCTCATCTTCTACTGTGACCAACATATCTCATGTTACCACTTAAACCCCAACAACGGAAGAACTTATAGCAGACACGGCCTAGATTCCTCTAGAGAGGTGCACGGTTGGTTCAGGCCGGTTGTCAGTTCACCAAAGGCTTTGGCGCATGTGATTACGATTTGAAAAATAGTGAGACCTCCAAGTTCAAATCCTGTTCTCGGACAAGGTTTTCTTTCCCGACGTATTTTAAACTTAGCACACCTGAGCAACCAGGCTATAGCCGTCAAGTCAACAACATACATGTAATTTTATTGACTCATTGACACAAAAACGACAGTTTCATCTTTTCTCCCGAGATCGGCTAAAATCCGTGCTTATGTAACCTCTTAGCAAGAGTGAAGAAATAGGATGCCCCCAAAACAACCATCGCAGGGGAAGAGTGGGAAACCCCCGAGGCCTCAAAGCTTATCCGCTGCTCCCTCGCGGACTCCATCTGCAAGCTCTGGGCAGTCGAACAAGAGGAAAAATGGGCCGCAAGACAACAACTCAACCCCGAATCCACGGGCCGCCAAGCGAAGCAAGGTTTATGAGGCCCGAAGCATAGCGGTTCAGAGCTCACACACCGCAGTGCGAGATGGCGAGCTCGACGTGCAATCTTTCGTCAACTCGATGGCGTTTGAAATCAACGCCTTGGACGAGAGCATGCGCCGAACCCGGACATCGGGCGCGAGTCGAGCCTTCCAGCGCGTGCCTTTCACCATGAGGCGCAGGACAGCCGCTCACAACTACAAGAGAATCCCAAAACGCCTTCACAGGCGGGCTAAACGGGAGATGGTCGACGATAATACCCCGACTGTCAACTCCAAGACGAGAAAACCGAAGACGTCGAGAGCCAGGTTGCGGGCCGAGACGGCGCGTAGGTTGGGCATTCTCGCCAAGCGGAAAAGGCTGCTGAAGATCAAGAAGGGCCTTGGATCTGATAGCGATGCCATCACCACACGCGCCGCTAGACCTAAGATACGGCGGAACGAACCAAATAACCTCCCAGTCACTGCCCCTAGGTATAGAAAGCGACAGTTGAACAAGACTTGGCTACCCACCCACATGTGGCACGCCAAGCGAGCCAGAATGACGCCTCCTTCAGATCCTCTATGGGGGTTCTCGATTCCTATGACTCCCACGCAGAAGAATTACAGACCAACGCATCGGGTTCAGTGGCAGAAGGGCGCCATGGCCTGGGATATGAGCTACATGAGTACGATCGGCTTATTTGGGAAAGAGAACATCATTCAGAATATTCTCAAAGACATCGGCCTTACGCAAGAATCATTATGGAACGACAGAGGAATACGCTGGAGAGCCGGCGCGGTACATTGGAGCGGGAATCTGAGCAGAAAAGTTAAGAACGCAGTTCAGTACATTGGCCCGGCGAATATTCTATGGAACCCCTCAAAACCCACCGAGACTCCAGAAGCAGACAAGCCCTCTCGACAAATCTTCATCCGGATCCATCCGTCTGCTTTCTTCGAAACCTTCAACGAGCTACTACGACTCATTAAAGCATACAAGCCTCGGCCGTATATCCAAGACTTGCGGCATGAAATCGGAAGCATAGATATCACCGGACCCGACGCAACGGAAGCTTTACTCGCTGTACTCAGACCTTCCGAATCGAGCTCAAAGGAAGGGCATGCCTCAAAGTTCGGGTCCTTATTAGGCCTGAGAGACCCGGCATCTCTACCCCTGGGAGCCTTACTAGCATTCTCCATTGTCGATCCACGCCTGAAATATCCACCGCAGAAAGTCCAACCCCCAGTAGCCACAAGCCAACAAGTGCAGCTTCAGCTGATGGAGTCCGTGTCTGCATTCCGCAAAGACGAGGTTCTAGCACCGTATGAACTATTCGACCGAGATGTCCGATTCAAAGCCTCCAAACTACCCTCTCAGAAATCTCTCAACCGTCGACGAGGCAAGACGGGCCCAGGCACTTCTCTCGAACCAAGTAGCATAGACCCCCCCATCCCAATTATACTACTCGCGTCCCGAAATGCGAATGAGGCCCGGATCCCAGGTACCTGGACGATCCTACTCCCGTGGAAGTGCGTCTTGCCGATATGGTACAGCCTCATGCACTACCCTCTATCAACCGGCGGCAACCCAACCTTCGGCGGACTCGACGAGATCCGCCAACTCACCTTCGAGCGTGGCCAGCCGTGGTTCCCCGGCGACGTGCCCGGGACAGACGCGGGGAACGCATGGGAGACACGGGAGCGCCAGGCAAGATGGGAGACGTGGGACCGCAAGCCCAAAGGCAAGCGCGTGAAATGGGAGACGCTCGACCTCGGGGCCGGACGCAAAGGCGAAGTCGGGGTAGGCTGGAGCTGCGACTTCGAGACATTATTCGGGCTTCGGGAACCCGAGACATCACCTGCTGATGGCGGGGAAGACCACGACATGTCGGCCACCAAATCATCATCACGCGATATCAAGTCCGAACAGCCCCCCCCCCCCTTAACAAACATGACCCACCTCCCAAAAAGCCTCTTCGCAACCCTCTCACCCCCCGCCATCCCCCCCAACACCACCATAACAGTCCGCATCAAGCTCCTCAACCGCGGCATCGTAACAGCATGCGCCCGCATCTACCGGCTCCCAGCGCCACCAACAATCTCCTCCCAAGCCGCCGAAGTCCCCGCGACCCAGCCTCCTCCCAGCGCCTGCCCCCTCCGCGCGCAATGGCTCGCGCAGCAGCGGTCCAACAAAAAACCGCCCAATAAACCCACGACCCCCGAAGCCCGCATGCAAGCTCTCGCGCGATCCCTCCTCGCCGGCCCTCCCACTCCCACGACCGTCAACGGCCATCCCATCTGCCCCGACGCCACGGATCTGATCGGCTTCGTGACCACGGGGTCTTTTAACCTCCGCGACGGCCGCGGCGAGGCCATCGCCAGTCTATCTGCGTTGCGCGCGGCCGAGGAGATGAGGCGCCCGCGGGATGCGGCTCCGCAGCTTTGTGTTGTGCGTGAGGCCGGGCAGGCCGTTGGGTGGCTTGCGAGGTGGCAGGTCATCTAGGTTAGATAGATGGCGTGTTCGGGCCAGGTTGGTGAGTGCTGGGAGTGGGGGTCTTAGTAATAGTGAACACCAGGCGAAGTTGGTTTATACTATCGTTCTCTTGGGTAGAAGCAATTCATTGAATCCATAAGAGTTGTTCCCTCCCTACCATTATTTGGTCATCTTTGAGGTGGAGGATTAATACCTACTACGTGTCGAACATGAGGCTGTAGGCGATCAATCTACCCCACGATCTTGCAGTCAAGGTGTTTTCACTCCTAGTTTAACCGTGATCACAATTTTACTGTCTTCGTTTATTTTATCTATGAAGGGAGATCCGGCCGCTCGCTGGGTAGGCAATCTTTTATCCGCCAATCATCTACATGCTCCAGCTCTTCGTCATGTACAGCGGCGCTGCTCAATGTCCATACACCTATGGCGATATACGAGGTAGCTATGTAAATAGATTACTCGAACCTCGTGATTGCCCATCTCTATTTTTATTCCTGTTGGAAAGCCCGGCATGCGAAGGTTGTCCTCAGAATTAGGAGTGAATAGATTAGTGATCCATTCCATGTCTATGCGCGTCATGTCGAGGCCGTCGTTTCACCATTTGTCTGCTTCGCGTCTTCGGCTAACAATTTCTTGCACTCGGCGGCAAGATCGGTCTTCTCTATAAGCTTGCCCTCTTTATCCGGGTGGCCCTCAGGTAGACCCATGACCTTGAGCTTAACTTTCCCGGCTTTCAACTCATCCTCCCCAATGATGACGGCAAGGGGTACACCAGCTGATTCGGCGGCCTTGAATTGTTGTGGTAGGCGTGGCTTCACCTTCGGCGAAAACTCAGCGCTGATGCCCACATCCCATAGTAGACGCGCAATGCCCATACGTTCCGGGAGGAGACCATTCTTGCCGCCGAAAGCCATAACGTAAACATCACTGCCACGTGCGGTCTGTTTCTCCTTTGCTTGGCGCGCTTTCAGTATTGTAAAGATACGGTCAACGCCAAACGATATGCCAATGCAAGGGATCTGTTTCCGTCCGTACATGCCCACCAGGTTGTCGTAGCGTCCGCCGGCAGCGATACTGCCTATTCTTGTTTCGGCCGAACGATCCTTGGCGGACAGTTCGATGACGGCTTCGTAAATCAAGCCTGATAGACTGTTAGCAATTTACAGTTGCTCTCTTCATCAGCCGCTCACGTTTTCTTTTCTTACCTGTATAATAATCGAGACCGCGAGCCAGGGCTAGATCGAATAGCACCTGGTCTGCTATCTGGAAGGCATCCAAGTAAGTGTGGAGCAGGCTCATCTCTTCTATTCCCTTTTTGATCTTTTCATTTGCGAACATCTTCTCATCGTTCTTTAGCAGCTCTATGATCTTCGGTATGTCGCCATTGTATTTGGTCCACTCGAGAATCTCGTCGGCAATACTGCCCTCTAGGCCCTTTTCGATCATTTCCGCTTTGACCTCCTCACGGCTTAGTTTATCTAGCTTGTCGACCGCAGAGCTAATTGTTCTGATTTTATCGTCAGGTACACCAGCAACAGCGAATAGGCCCTACTTCGGTGATTAGAGGAAGATGGCTGATGAAGAGAGTCGTGTTGGGACGACTATAAGTCAACTTACGTCGAGGATCTTGCGGTGGTTGATTTTCAAGGTGACATCTTTGGCTAGACCCAGGGACGA
Source organism: Xylaria telfairii (assembly GCA_022495065.1). Lineage (NCBI taxonomy): Eukaryota > Fungi > Ascomycota > Sordariomycetes > Xylariales > Xylariaceae > Xylaria > Xylaria telfairii. The sequence continues at coordinate 3,778 of MU384072.1, read as the reverse complement.
GAACACTTCGTATACGATTCGTAGAATCTCGGCATCGGGAATCATGGCATCGTATTCGCCGGCAATATCGAAGTCGCATTGGTAAAATTCGCGCATACGACCCCTTGCGATAGCCTACGTTGTGCGACAATCAGTGAAACTACGCTTTCTCGTTCGTATCAAGCATATTGTTCTCCTAGTATCCCCAGTTGGCTCGCCTTCCACGAGAGAAGACGATGTGGCCAGCCATTGAAATCCCACCTCCCATTTCCTGGCGTTCGACTTGACTTGAATCGTAGGAAAGAGCTTGGAGAAGGTAGGAATTCGAAGCCACAAGGGCGAAGGGGAGGGGCTCAACGAACAGGTTGGTCTCGTCGGTAGACTTTAGCAATGTGGTAACGCTTGATCTGTTGGGTGCCGGTCATGGCAAGCCATCTCGCAAAGGGAACCTAGAGCAACCGGTAGTCAGTCGACTGTCAAGACAGTAAAGCGGTTCAGCCAAGTCGCGGGACAATGCTTACTGTCAAGTCATATCGAAGCGCAAGATCCTCCTATATCTTATGAGTATTCGATTGGGATCATAGCGGAATGAAATGGGGCCGAGGGACGTACGCCACCCTGGTCGGCGAGTTCGTATATTAACTTGGAGTCTTCCTGTAGCGTCGTATTAGCTATATGACGATCACGCGACGCTGGTGAAGAGTGAACTCACTCCATACTTGCCCGAGAGAATGCTCTTGAGCTCGAAAACAGGCGTATCTAATTGCACGCCACCGTGGCGGGTGAAGGCGTCGCCAGCGGCCTTGAAGATGCTATCCCTGATCTTGACGTCGGCGCCCACCCAATCGCGTGTGCCCTTGGGCACCTTGACCGACGACTTGTCCGTCTTCTCCTTTTCCATTTCCTCGTAGATACCTGCGACTGTGCTGAGGGGGCAACTACGTGCGATGCTACTGCGACTAAGCGGGGTGTATGGTTGACGTGGTTGGCGTGGCTGTCGGCAGAGTGTACGGTAGCTCGTAGGGACACTGGTGGTGGAGGGATTTGGTGGCAGTTGTGGTTTCTGGGAGAATGCGCGGCGGCTCGTGGCGATCCGGCGAAGACCCGACGAAAGTGTCGCTGGTGGTTGCAGCGCTGGTAGTCGCATTGGGGCAGTACGTGACTCACCTGCACTTGACTGGCTGCCGCCCTCGAAAGAGTCCTTCAGTTGTTCAGTCGCTGCAGGGAAATGGAGTCGCAGAGAGGGCTAATTGGGCTAATTGCAAGTGGGGTCCAACCGTTGCGGCCTAATGCACAATTCGGGGCGAGGGGCAGTTTCCATTGCTTATCTGCTCTGAGAAGATGGGTGGAATTTGAGCCCAGTGTGTGACTGAGACTTTCATTCCTAACAAAAATAATCCTAATTCATGTCAGAGTATGCATCTATTCAAATTACTGTACCAAATTCAAGTTGTGCTCAATCAATTGACCTTTATACCTAGTGTGTTCTGTTGCCGAGAAAAAAAAGTTGTTGAGCTTTGCCCCGCGTCCCCCGCGACGATAGCTAATCTTAGCGCGGTTTGTCCCAAATTTCAGTGATGGCTGAGACATAGTACAATTGAATATTTCATTCATTTTCCTTGGGGGTTTCAGGCTAAGGTAAAGTCCTTACCGGGCAACTTCTGGACTAAGAGACAACATTTGGTTAACTATCATTATTCCTCGTATAGACCACTCAATATATTTTGTAGCGAACTGGGGGATGAGGTGCCATGAAACTATCTCATTGGCATTCTCCGCAGATGAACGACAATCATCCTGGAGCCATAGTCGCTTGACAAGGGCTCTTTGACAGCCTAGTTAACCATTCTTGCCATTAAGTTTCATGAACCCAGGGCCACTATTCCTCCAGGACACCGAAGACGAGATCACACCAATGCAAGCTGCGTATTTGCTTTACTAGATACAAGTTCTCTTCAAATACCTGCCAGCTCCTTAGCCTAGATGAGATGACTACTGGGTTCTTCGTCGGGTGTAGGTAGTTTGTTGAGATGATTATGTGGCAATCATCGGCTCGGCATCTGAGCATCAGGCCCCTCCTCGATGTTCAATGCTTGGGAATGCATGAGTGAAGACCACTTCGCGACTAACGATGACGCAAAATCAGTGAAGGTGCAAGAGAACTTGTAGTCCTTATATCTTTTGTCCAACGCGGATTGGCGTGAGCCCACTGCAACCTCAATAGATGCAGCTAACTGCGCTGCGCTGTATGCCTTCGCTTCAAAGCCTTCCTAGTCTTTCAATTATGAAAGTGTTGCAGCTAAAAGAAATTTCGTGGCTTCCTTGGCATACTAGTGGATCCACCCTTGGAGACCCCCCTCTATTGGCACAGAGTAGGAGTCAAAAATCGGAACCAACCCATAATTAAAAATCAACCTGCAGTTGCCAAAGGATAAATTTTATTAGCGTTTACTACCAAAACAACACCTATCTTTAACAACGAACTATTCTTCTGCTATATTTTACTACTATTTAACTAATTTTAATCGAAACAGCGCTATATTATATAAAAAAACGCAATAAGTACAGACGATTTTATAAAGCTTATAAAAATAAAATTAGCTTTTTTACAGATCTAGGCTTACAAGGATTGATTTTTACAACAGCTACTAAAACTTATATACTTTATAGATTAATAAGCAAAAGCTTTTTTTTTTCGAAATATTGTTAAATATACTAAAACCTTGTATTTTATAATTTAAAAGCATTCGAAAGCTTTAGTAGAAAATAAACCTAACTTAAAATCAGTAAATCGCTGCAAAAAACCTTTAAAGCTATTAAAATTAAAAAATAAAACCTTTATTTTTTATATATATTTTATAACACGCGGTACTTTTTTAATTATTAAACTATTAATATAACAAGCTATTAATAATTTTCTTATATAATAAAAACTATTTAAAAACTTTATTAATATTTTTATAATAATTAAAATTTAAAAAAATCGCTTAAAACTTTATATATTTTATATAAAAACTATTAAATTTTTAAAATTTAACTTTAAATAATAAATTAATATAATTAAAAAATATTTTAAATTATAACTTAATATAATTATAATTTTTAATATTAATTATATAAATAATTAAAATATTAATAAAATTAATATTTATATTAATTATTTTATAAATAATATTAAAATTATTATAATTATTATAAAAAAATAATTATTTGTTTAAATAATAAATTTTATAAACTATAAAAATAATATTTATATTAAAAATAGTTCTGCTGCTAGTAAAGCTATTTTATTATATATAATTTTTAAAAAATATCTTTTTATATTATAAGCTTATATTAAAATAAATAATTATATATAATTTATTTAATTAAAAAATAACTTTATTATTAAAAAAATCTAGTTTAATTTTTTTAAATATTTTAACTATTATTTTTTTAAATAGTTTTTTATTTTTTATTTTAAAGCTATTAATTTTATAATAAGCAAGCTATTTATTTTATAGTAGTAATTTAATATAAATAAATATAAAAAAACCTTAAATAGCTATAAAAATATTCCGAAAAATAAAAAAAATATATTAAAAATACTAAAAAAAAAACTAATATAATATTTTTTAATTTTTAATAATTTTATAAGCTATATTAATATTATTATTAAAAAATACTACTTATAATATAATATTATATTATTATTTATATTATTATATTTTATATATTTTTTTTAACTTTTAAATTTATTTATTTTTAAAGTTATAAAAACATAATATTAAAAAATACTATAAAAATATTTATAAAAAAA
>MU384071.1:0-45412 GCA_022495065.1 Xylaria telfairii | reverse complement strand
AGTTTCGCGGTATTCGACACGTTACAGTATCATGATGAATCAACAATAAGGGGGGGTTTGTGTGCAGTTCTTCCTCTCAACCGGGCCGCGGGAGGGTTATGGCGAGTCGTGTACTCAAGCCGTACGTACGGGAATTCCTTTGATATACATTCTGTAGACGTAGACGTAGACGGTTCCAAAGTGGACGTATTAGTGGCGAGCCATGCTCCAGCCGTTGTACCAAAGTGTGTAGCTCTGTAGCTCTGTGGCCCTGTGGCCCTGCGTGTAGTGTAGAGTGCTGTAGACGGCCGTAGACTTCATGAAGACGGAATTATCATGATAACCGCGGTTAGGAAACCCCCAAAGGGGTCCCGCGCAGGGGGAAAACGAATGATGCAGCTTCTCACCAGTGTGTAATCGTTGTAATTGGTCTTCTAGAATAATGGGTTGTAAAAGGAATGGAGAGATCTACTTCGCAGGTGCTGTGCGGAGTAGCCTAAATACACTGTCCGTCGTACCTGCCACAGTACCTTAGGTAGGTAGGCACATACTAGTTAGTCTAGGTTAGTTATCTTTAGCTGACAGCCCGACAGCCCAGGACCCCCATAATTGTTCCTAGTTGAACTTCCCTACTTGTCCGGGGCCAGCACCAAGCAATGTCCTATCCTCAATCAACAACCTGCCCACTCCCTATCTGTTGCGTCCCCGTCGTCCGGTCTGTCTGCCCTTCATCAATTGTCTGGAATTGAAGACTCGTCGCCTGTGCTCATTGCTTGGGCATCTGTTGCGTTGTGCCGCCCGCCGTCGAGAATCCCGAACCCTCCCAGTCCGAGCAAATCCTCGATCCCGCGTTCCACCCAACGCTCACCACACGACCCCTTTCGCCTGCCCTGCCCTACCGTGCTGCGGCCTCGACGACCCAACGCAGGACAATGGGTCGCGACCACTGCAGAACCTGACGACGTCGTGCTGCCTCGAGCATCACCCCCGGGCCGTCGCCGCCACGCTGACCGCGCACCCCGCTCCCTGGAGCCGTTCCACAGGCATGCCTTTCTTACGCCGCCGCGGTGTCATGGCCAGTGAGTCCGATATGCGCCGCCACACTACTGTTTTCGATCCCAAATCCCCGCCTGACGCCTTCCCGAATCCCCAACTCCCGAGTCATCGCCTCGAAAATGGCGCCATGTCCCGGGACGCCGAGGGTGGCACGCTGTCTGCCGACCCGACCTTGAGCCTGGCCGTGGGTCTAAGTCCTAGCCCAGATGCGGACGCGGACGCGGACGCGGATGCGGCCAGACTGAGCCAGAGCTCCTACGACCGCTCAGAATCACCTCCGATACAGGACGAGACACCAAGGCATCGCCGGTTTAGCATGCTTAGGTTCCGTAATGCCTCCGACTCGCAGCTATCCACTAGATGGCGGCAGCAACAGCAAGCCGCCGAGAAGCCGCCTCCCATGCCCGAACGTATGGTAGTTCCTGCTTCCCTCTTCCTCGCGAGGACATCGTTCACTGACACACAAACGTGGCCTTAGCGCCTACCATTATCACTACAGCTCCTACTATAACTTCCCTCGGCAGTACTACGTCCGGCAAGAAGTCGGCTGTTCGGAATCCTTTGCGAATGCGCCGTTCGATGGATGTCCCCAGAGGGCAACAAGACCACACTCCCCGTATCAAGGTCTTGCCAGCCACCAAGAAGGACAAGAGGACCATCATGGGCCAGCGCACCGATTCGCCAGCAAGCAAGCACACTGTCACGTTCGAAGAGCCGTCCAAGCTTACGCCCGTGTCTGCCGCGCCAGGCATTCCCGAGGACCCCAGCTCGACTTTGGCCATGCCGGGCCACCGTCTATCCGAGTCGTCCAGATCTGAAAGTGGCTCGACTGACCACACCGGCCATTCCCTGCACAACACAAGCTCCTCCAGCCTGTTCCGCTTTGGTCGCCGGAGGCAAAAGCAGCCAGAGCCCCTTTTCCCACTAGGCCATCTTCCCCAGAGATCCAAGACATCCGCGCTATCAGTGACGAACTCAAACACGCCATCCCTTCCTCGTAACTCCACCTCCACCACACATATTGTAGATGCACCTCGTCCATCAACAGGTCATGATAGGTCGACACCTCTAGGGTCCCCGGGCCATGGTCTGGGTAGTTTGGCTAAGGTGGCTGGCTCCCCCGCGACTGCACTTTTTCGACCCAGCTCTCGGAACTCGGGTCAATCATCACCAACCCGTGCGAATTTGGGGCTAAGGGGTCGTTCCTCAACGATGAGCTCTCTCGGCGAGAGCTTTGCAGACCCACAGAATCCAGGACTACCTCGCACGTCATCCTCTACGGGGCGTAAGAGCTTTGGCGACCTCTTAGGGCTTGGCCGTATGCGGCAAAACACAGACCTTTCCAGGCACGGGACGTTAACTCCTGCCACAACAGGATCGGGTACCTCGAAGAACAACTCGTTACAGTTAACGAGAGAATCAATTGCACTACCTGAGCGGCGAGATGACGATACGCCTGCTAAATACCTCGCACGAGTCGAAGGGGTGCTCCCCCGCGGCGGGATTGCAAGCGCGCTCTCCAAGGAAACCGATCCCTTCTATGCCGCCGTGCTACGCAGCTATATGCGATCATTTAGCTTCTTTGAAGAACCTATGGACATGGCCATTCGGAAGCTCCTTATGGAGGCCGAGCTCCCAAAGGAAACTCAACAGATCGACAGGTGTTTGCAAGCATTTGCAAACCGATATCACGAGTGCAACCCGGGAATTTACGCCACGCCAGACCAAGCGTACTTTATTGCTTTCTCTCTGCTCATACTACACACAGATGTGTTTAACAAGAACAACAAGTATAAAATGCAAAAAGCGGATTATCTAAAGAACACTCGTGGTGAGGGTATTTTCGATGATGTACTGGAGTGTTTTTATGACAATATTAGCTACACGCCCTTCATCCATTTAGAAGAAGATCTTCATGCCAACGGCGACCGTGCCGGAAGTCTCAGATTAAAGAAGAAGTCTGTGTTCCCGACGGCCATCGCAGAACCAAAAAGATCTAGGGATCTGCTTGACCCTTACACGTTGATATTAGATGGCAAGCTAGATATTCTGCGACCGCCTCTCAAAGATCAAATACCCCTAGAGGAGCATTACAGTTACTTAGGCACAGCAAACCGTCTCATTTTAAAAGAACTCCAGAAAACCTTTTTTAAGACCGGTGTACTTCAGATTGTGTCGGCACGGTCGCGTCCAGATGCGTTCATGACAGAAAAGACGCAAAATAACCCCGACGCGGCACACCCAGGAATAGTCGATATCAAAGTGACTAAAGTAGGACTGCTTTGGCGGAAAGAGATCACAAAAAGGAGAACTCGGTCGCCATGGCAGGAATGGGGTGCCATCTTAACCGGGGCTCAGTTGTATTTCTTCCGCAATGCGAGCTGGGTAAAGAACCTGCTCCATCAACATGAATCTCATATAAAGTCAGGTAATGATGACGTTCCCCTCATATTTAAGCCACCCCTCGAGCAATTCAAGCCAGATGCATTGATGTCAACGGAGGGAGCAGTAGCCCTTTGGGACACCAATTACAAAAGGCACAAAAACGCCTTTGTTTACGTCAGACACGGGGGTCTTGAAGAGGTGCTGCTGGCACAGAGTGAGGAAGATAGAAACGACTGGCTCGCAAAGCTCAACTACGCAGCCGCATTCAAGACGTCTGGGGTTCGAATGCGTGGTGTGGTTGGCGGTAACTACGAAGGCCAGAGCCGCCGAGCGATTCGCCGGCTAGATAGTGCTGGTGTGACACAACTCATCCAAACCCCAACCGGCGAGGTGGCTATCAATCGAAGCAAAATTGATCATCAAATGGCTCGCGACATCCTTCTTGCTCGGCGAGTGACAATACGTCAGAAAATCGAAGAAGCCGAAGAGAAGCTCGAAATCGCGCAGAAACAACTCGAAACGCAGCTCAGGAACGCACGGCATCTACTAGTCCTAGCTCCGATCCAAGAGAAAACTCGAGAGCAAGTCTGCAATGCTGCAGCTAAGATCATTGCTCAGCTAAGATGGTCACGCATCGACTTCTGGAGGCTGAAGTGTCATCGCGATATACTTTCAATGGATCTGATCGAGGATAAAGACACGAACGGGGATATTAGGGAAACCTCTCCCGATCCTTCTCTCGCACCTCTAGACACCAAAGCAAGTAACACCATCGCAACAGACCAGGCCCAGCAATCTCCTACCTCCACAACCCCCCCTCAGTCCTCCGAGCTTAATCAGCAGCCAGAGGCTGAATCACCAAGTCGTGAGGTCTTTCATACCCCACCATCTAGTGCCATGGCACCTGTGTTTGAAAACCGGCCGAATTCACGCTTTGGCCATTCCAGCGTCAGGAAGACGTCTCTCTCCAGTGTAGCCTCATCTAAACCTGCAACCACATCGCATCTGCAAGAGGCGTCTACATCTCCACATCGGCCTAGGGCTAATCTGCTAGATGATGATCCGGTGGAAGACGAACATGAGAGGCATGTTCTTGAACAGGCTGGACTCCTTGAACTTGAGTCTACCCACACCTCCGACCGCCGTCCTAGCTCGGCCTACACGACTGATGATACGCCAGATCGTGGCAAGCGAGGTAGCATTGGTGGAACTGACAAGGATCAGCTTGACAGAGGCAAGGTTCGGCGCAGCCTACAACGTACTCTACGAGATGGTGCCGGCCATCTATCGCACCATCGTAGCAAGAAAGGGAAGGACTCGGCATCAATCGGCGGTGTATCCGACGACAGCACGCGTGATGAAGTTCTCTTCCGAGGCACTGGCAGCTTTACGGTGCATGGTAAAAAGGCGTCAGTGATCAATTTCGGCAACGAGTTGCAAGGCATGGTAACGGATGAACACATAAAATATCGGAAACAAACACAGCAAGGTGACGAAGCAGAGTCTAGGTCACATGGTAGCGGTGATGATGATTTCCATTCAATTCTTGGTCGCATACCAGAGCCCTCGGGCAGACGCGGGTCCGCCACAAGCGCTAGCACGGCAACAGCTCGGTCTTTCCGGGACCTCCATCGCAAATACTCGTCGCGAACATCTAAAGCCCCAACTGGCGGTAATCTTGTCGTACCATCAGATGAAGACAGCGACGCCGCTCTAAGCTTCTCGGACGGCCGCCGATCCCCATTGCCGCCGCTTGACGACGAAGAAGACGAAACCCGTGCGTTAGAGACGCCACAACCTAGGTTCTACACTCCGGATCCTCCAAGTTCCCCGGCCCAGAAAAACACACCATTGAATGCCGAAGAGGAAGAAGAAGAAGCGGAAGAGGCCAGCCGTTTTTATTCTTCGGCAATTCAGGAAGTACACGCTTAATAATTGCCATTTCATCCCCAAAAATGTAATTAGCGGTCAGGGGGGCAGCATCGTCGTTCCGTATCATCGCGAAAAATATGTTCTCATAGCAGGCAGTGGCGTTTTTGAAGACGGGGATACACGAATGAAAATAGAAAGGGGTTGTGGGACCTGGCATCTCTTTTTATTCGTTCCTCCATCCCAGTTATCAACAATGTAACGATAGCAAATGAGGCAAGCAGCATGCATCTCGAAATCCAACTTCCCTGACAGACAGGCTGCAGACGGGCTAGCCAGCCATAATTTTTTTTTAATGAGTGATACGTTGGGCTTGCTATGCACTCCCGTGCACGCAATATTGCTCAGGTTCACATAGAACGTACATGTACAGATCAAGAGAAATAGACGAGGATATATTGACTAGGTATTGAATGCCTAGGTGAACAAGATACTATAATACCCAATCTTTTTCGGTAAACAGACAATTTGACGACGAATCACGCTAAATCCACCTCGCTGTTCATTCATAATATATTTTCAAAAGAAACCATGACCAAGTATCTAATCGCCAGGATTACTTACAAGAGGGTATATACGGTTATCAAATACTACTAGACACGATAACTGCAACGGGTATCAAAAGCGGCTCGGGAGGATATTGCTTGCGGTCGTTCACGCCACACCGGATTAACAAGGCATGGGCCATATATACAATTCACCGGAAATCTATTTCTTGCCCTTCTTTTTCTTCTTGCCTCCCTGATTGCCAGTCGCCTTTTCCACCTTGACGGCCCCGGCGCCGCCCACGAGCTCGAGGGTCTCTTCCTCCTTGACAACGCCCCCCTGGGTGGCCTCTTGAACACGCTTCTTTCCCTTCTTTCCCTTTGGGCGGTAGGTGCTACGATCGCGCAAGGGGAGCCACCTCTCCGGGTCTGGTTGCTTGCCTTCTTCGTAGTCCTTCGGTAATCGCTTTTTCCTGTGGCGCTTGGCTGGCTTCTCTTTCTCGGGTCCAGATGTTGCTGCTCTTTTCTTGATTACAGTTGTAGGCGCAGCTACCGAGCATACGCCGGCGTCTACTAAGGCCTGGATGTCGGCGCCGGCCGTTAGTCTCTCCACGGGGGTCAACTTCTGAAGATATGGCTCGATCTTAGTGTAATCACGAGTAGCGAAGGACGCTACGAGCCCAGCCGCAGCGGTGATATCTTGACCGGGCTGGGCGACTAATTTCTCGAAAGCAGCCCCTGCCGCTACGATATCTTCGGGATTAGACGAGCGAAGAAGCTCTACACCAGCCTCCCTCAGGAGAGAGGTGGAGGGGCACCCCGGTTTTGACCGCCAATACGCGGAAGCTCTAGCTAATTCCGCACGGATTGAGTTCTGCCGTCCTACGAGGCGGTATAGTGCCACGGTCGCCGCCACAAGTCCAGGGGAAAACCGTACATCGGCATAATCGGCGGTTGTTGCAGTTTCTAGACGTTTTAAGAATGTCTCTAAAATGGTTAGGGCCGGGCCGGGGTTCCGCATTTGGACGTAAAGTTGAATAATTGTTAGAAGAAGCCCTACGTCATTTGGACGTTTCTCTAGTACTGGAAGGATTTTCCGAATGGCAGCTTGACCCTTTACCATCTGAGTGCGAGCAGCAGCGTTGATGACACCAAGAGGGGCAACATCAAGCACTGCTGTAGATGTGGACGCATTAAGAATCTGATTGTGGGTTGAGATGTCCGCTCCGTTAAACTTCTGCATCTGGAGGTCTAACGCAAACTTGTTCCGCCTCAAGATAGATTGTTGATACTCGAATAGCCTGTCATTGCCAGATAATTTGCCTGCCAGCTCAGCGACACGCTGGGTTAGGTAAGGATTGCCTTCTGTCCCCGCCAGGGCGATTTGGTTATTCTGGGAAACCGCCCTCGTGGGTGCCTCTGGGATCCTAAGAAGGTTGTAAGATAGTGAACTAATAAAAGGGCCAATGTTAATACATACTCGGATTGCACGACCAGCTTCTGCAGGGCTGCGGCTTCCGAATCTTTGTTCAGCTGGGAGAGTACATAAACATGCTGAACCATGATAGGGAGCAGTTCAGCCTTCTTCTCCTCCGATGAAAGATCTTCGCTAGCCTCGCAAAGATCTCGAGCACGCTTTAGGAGAACAGAAGCCTTGGCGAGCTCGGCTCGCGCAATGTGGGTGCACGCGGCATTGTACGCGGTTTCGAAGGACTCGAGGTCAGCACGAGAAGGCTGCCTCTCGCCCTCGTCAACGTGGCGACCAAGACCAGCCCACTCCAGCTGTGCATTGGAGGCCAAAAGATTAATCCTGATGTCGCTATCATCGCCATCGAGGCTAGTTTTGTCGCTAGCGAGCCCGGAGTAGATGGAGGCGGCGTCGGCGAAGCTCTCGGCGCGGTATGCGATCTGGGCGCGCAGGTGGCGAAAGGGGCGAGAGGCAGATTCGGCGGGGGACGCCTTTTCGGCAGTGTCTCGAGCGTCTTGGAGGTGGCCAGTCTTGTACAGGGCATAGGCCTTCTCGAGGACGCACAGGGCCTCTAGCGCATGACCCCCCTCAGCGATGGCTCGTAGGGCGTCGTCGAAGCGGTCGAGCTTGAGGAGGGCGACGACTCGGGTGTGGTGGGCCTTCATGTCGGTCTTGGAAGCCTTGATGGCGGCATTGGCAAGCTTGAGGACCTCATCGTGGTCCTGGATGGTAGCTGCCCGCAGTAGGGACGTCAGCGCAGCAGCGGGGCTCGACATGGTCTATGTCCTCTCTTCGCGTTCCTTGTGACCTTGGTATACCGTGTGCTATGTCGGCATAGCGATTTAGGGGTTGTCCTGGGCACCTTGCGCGCGTTGAATCTCTGTTGCACGTGTGCGTATTTAGTGCTTGGTCGTAAGTGTACGTGGTGACAGTGGCAGTGGCAGTGAGTGGTGAGGGTGGTGATAGGTATGGACCGTTGGTGGGCAAGTGTTAATGCGGGTCGCGGTAGTCTTGGACTGCGATAAGATAAGGGCGTTCATACCTACTGTACTGTACTTACCTAGGTACTGTTACTGTATAGAGGTAGTAGGTACCAGCACGGGCAATGCACTGTGCCTGCCCACTAACCTAGAAACATTGATTAAACCCATACGATCGGGTAGACACATACTAGGTACCTATTTATATATTAAGGTTTGTTCCAGTGTCTCATTACAGTGCTGTGCATCGCCGTGCCATCTGCCCTTCTCGTCATCATGTCTTAACTCTCATGCATCTGCTGCCCTTGCTTGGTAAGTACTAGCATCTTTCACTACACCTGTGACATCAGAGAACTTCTGTCAAATTATTGATGTATAGAGGCAAGAGTTCGAATTTACGCTTCTCTTGGACAATGGTCAGCTGGTTCAGCTATGTTGTTGCTTCTCGATGACATGTCTCTACTTACATAGGAATTGCCATGGTCCATCGCTTGGGAGGTGGGCCATGTGAGTTCCCATCGGGTCATTTTAATATAGGTGCGCGTGTAGGGAAATGTTGGACTTAAGTACTGTAAGTAACTGTAGAGAACAGCTTCCTTGACCGGCTTCTTTGTTGGGCAGTTCCCCTCGATTCGTTAAACAATATGCCCGAGAAGCTGGTGAAAATCGACCGCTAGATAATACTCCTGCATTGAGAGAAGAAGGGCGCGCCACGGTAAGCATATATATGGTTGTCTTGTAGCCCCTTTAAGTCCTCAAACAGCTGTAGGCGTTGCACACGATGTCACAGAGGAAGTGATAATGAGCTAAATCGGTGCTGTATGCTTTACTTCTGTCATCTGATGTGACAGTCTATCAAGGAACGAAGAAAGAGCCACTATTGTGCATTGTAATGACAGCCCGCCACGGAGTTGAAATGCGCCGCATGACACTACATGGATAGTCAGGCGTCTGTCTGGCGAGTCAGTCGAGCGCAGATGAGCAACCTGGATGGATAATTTGGAGCAAAGGTTGAATGCATCTCTTGGTTAAGGGGAGGGGGACCTCCGGGCGGTTCTCCGGGAGCACCAACTGAATCAGGTCTAGAGTGGCTAGTTCCCGTTTGGAGATCTACATACAGTAGTACCGATTCTCAGCCAAAATCCAACAATCCTTTATTTCAAACAAGAGCCCAAGCAAATGATGCGATGCACAATCTTATATCATCCCCCATGCTAAACGTTGAAAATGCCTGCTGCAGAACAGTAGTGTAGATTCACGGCCGCACGATGCGATTTGTGATGCTCGTTGCCTCAAGGTGATAAGAGATACGGTGCCGTTAGCCACCTTGCACGACCTGCCTTGGCATCTGGCTATTATTATCGCCCGTCTTTTTTCTGACAGCCGTCGAGCGGCAAACGCGGTCGCTCCACCAATAATCCAAGCTGAACCTGGGTACCCTAAGTGAGCCCATCCAACGTTTCAATATTCCAACGGTTGCGACGGGACATGCGGGTGCCTAGCGTGGTAGCTAAGGTACGGGCCGAAGAATACACATCTGCCTGGGGCTATATGTACAGTAGGGAGGTGTTCGGCCTTTACCGTTATGGTGCTTTGCAAATCTCGATAGCGTTGATAGTCGCGCGCAATATAAATGGAGCTATCCTACGTCGGCCGTATAATAATACTAGGTCGGCCAACAACTCTACATAGTTTAATTAAAGCTTTTTATACTACCCAAATTAGGTATAATACGTAGCAGGGGGGTAATATCTCGAAGTTAATATTTATTGTATTAGTATATATACTTAAAAAATACGTAAAGCTTTAATATATATAATTTCCTGCTACTAGTAATAATTTTTAATATTGAGAACTAGTAAACACTTATTTTATTTATTATAATAATTATTATAATAACGGCCCTATAGCTTCTGCCTTTTTATATTTATATTATTAGCTTGCTACGTATTATAATATTAAAGTTTTATTTTTATTTTAATTAATAGCGTTAAAAATACTACTAGTGTTAAAAGTACTACTAGTATTAAAAACAAAGGTAAGGTTATTATAGTATACTAAAACTATATTTTTTATTAAAGCTTTGAAAGTATTAGCGCTGCTACTTAGCTCGCGATATTTTTGTTTATTTTTACTATAATCCAAGATATTTTTTGTTTTTTTTTAGCTAGTTAAGTAGTAATAGTTATTTTTTAGCGTTAAACTAAAAAGTTAAAATTAGCCTGATATACTAGTTTATATACAGCACCGCTTTTTTAAAACTGATATTTTTTATGAAAAAGTATTCGGCAACTGCTATTTTATATAAAAAAAAAATATACACGTATTATATTTTTTACGATATATATTTCCGTATATGCTTTTGTATAAGTTTTTTAATTTAAAAGCTAGTAATGTTTTGTTTACTGCTACGAAGAATTACGAATAAAAAGTAACGGGTTAACTTGTGTTTTTAAATCGAGTATTAACTACTAGTAACAATTAAAATTTTTTTTTTTTATTTTTATACTAGTTAATATATAAACAAATTTATACTGCTTGCTACTTTTAACTTTTAATTTTATACGTATATATAATATATATTAGTACGAAATGTTATATTAGCTTGTAAAATTATTTATATAATTTATATTATTTATTTTCTGCTTTTTTATATAAGTTTTAAAAACGAAAAAGTACTAGTTATAAGCAAGATTAAGGCTATAAAAGCTAATAAAAAAATAAAGATTTTAATTTTTAAATATATTTTTTATTATTGTTTTTTTAATAATATATTATTATTGTTAGCTAAGCTTTATTATATATATAAGCTTTTTATCGCTTGCGAATTTATAAATTGTTTTTACTAGTATTATAAAATTTACTTAAGTATTATTTAACTACGTTTAAATTTTATAATATATTAATTCTAAGATTAATGAAGCTTTAAGCTTAAAGTTACGATAGGTTTTAATATATACGTAGCACTACTATTTTTTAAAATATATATATATATCTCGAAGATAAGTAATAATCGCTGGTTAATTTAAAAACTTGTTTTAAAGGTCTGCTTAATATTCTTTAAACTTTTTTATTAAAAAAATATATATAATATACTTTTAAAAAATTAGCACGCTATTAGGAGTAATATTAATAGCTAGTTTCTTATTATAATAACAACGCCGAATACGTGCGATTTTATTAGGAGTATATATAGCCTTGTTAAAATAAAAAGCTTTATAAAGCTTTTTATTTTTTAATATAATTATAGTTTTTTTAGCTATATATTAAATAGCAGTAACAACGCTTTTAGTAAATAGTAAGCTTTTTATTTATATTAGCTTATATTTTAGCAGTAGTTTTTCCTTTTATTTTTACTTTACGCTGTTGCGAATATTTTTTATTATATGCTATAAATAGAGTTGCTGTTATATATATAATCTTTATAAATCTTTTAAAGCGTTTTTTTTAAAGGTTTAAAAGTTTATAATTGCTATAAATAGCAGCTGTAGTATTTTAAAAGCTAAGCGAAACTTTTTGTAGTAGTGTATCGCTTAAGTAATAGTTTCCGTTGTTTAATTTAGTATTAACGTATACGTAATATTAAAATAGCTGCGGATGCTTGTAAACCCGTTAATTTAAAGCAGCGGAAGCTAGTATTTGTTAACTTTATATATAGAATTTATAACAACTATATTAAAATACCGCTTTTATATTTGCTGAAACTATTAAAATAACTAAAATAAACCCTCGAAAACTTTATTTTTAATTAGTAGTACGTGTTATATATTAAAACAATTTTAAAGCTTTATAAAAAGGTTAGTAGTATTATTAAAAATAGTTTTAACTAGTTATTAATAAGTATAAATATAATTATTAATATTTTTAATTATTAAATAATAAAAAAAGTTAGCTAATAAAAAATCTGCGTAGATAACCCGATATAGTTGCTTTTAGTTAACGTTTTATTTTATAGCTAATTAGAAAGCTTTTAAAAAAACGTAGTATTAGTAATAATCTCGAGGGTTATTTAATAGCAGGTAGTTATATTAGGCCTCGCGGACTTTAAAAACAAAGTTGTTTTTGGAAAATAATTTAGCTACAGTAAAGAACTTATAGCCCGTTTTTTTAAATCTTGTTTTTTGTGCCGCGGTTATAGATCTAAAAGTAAACTTCCTATTTTTATTATAGTAAATATTATATTTAATTACTTGTTTAGCTTTGTTTTTATTTTTAATTTTAGTTAAAAAAGCGTATCCGTAAATAGCAGCGTGTTTTTAAATATTAGCTAAATAGTTTTCTCAGGACGCGTAAACGCGGTCCTTAAGGGGCTGGAGAAATACTGCTTTGCTGACTTTTAAACTATGTATTGTTTAAAAAAAAAAATATATCTAGAAATAACTAAAAATAAAAAAAATCCTGTAGTATAATTTTTATAAAGAGAGAGTAAGTACGCGTGTTGTTTTTATTAAATATAGAAATTAATATTAAAAAATTTATTTAAAATAATTATTTAGATTATTTTTAATATAAAATTTTAACATATTAAAATTAAAGTTTTTAATTTAAATATAATTAAAGCTTAAGTTTTAATAAAATATAGTTATTTTAAAGCTAATTTATATATAAATTATATATAAATTTGCTTTGATATATATATAATATAAAGTTTTACTACTTAGCCTTTAGTATTTTTTATTTTATATAGTTATATTTTTTATTAATATAATATATATTTTACGCTATTACTTTTTATTGCGTTTTTAAATAATTTAGCTTATTTTACGCGTTTTTGCTTGCTAATTATTTCTGCTTATGATTTTTTTATGTTTAAGAGCTTTTTAAAATAGCAACGAAAAAGCTTCTGCTTTAGTTATTTATTAATTTAAATATAAATACCTTGTTTTTCCGCCTCGAGGCCTTTAGTATTATTATTTTTGTTTTTGTTTTTATTATTTTATTTATTATTTTTATTTTTATTTTTTTTGCTTTTTTTCTTTACGCAGCAGAAACGCTTCGCGGCCGGCAAATTATTATTTTTATTTAATCCTGTTTATTATTTACGCTCGCGTTTATTTAAAAAGCTACGATACTGCTAATTTTAGTAATCTGGTTTATTTTTACGCGGGTTCTGTAGCTTTAAAATTATTAGTAAGTTTTACTTAATAAAATATTTTGTTTAACGGGACTTTTAAACACTAATATCTCCTGCTAGTAAGCTATCGGGCTATTATATAAATGTTTATTATCGGGCTGTTACTTAAAAACTCCTTATAGTATTATATAAATACTTGTTATAAAGCCGACAAAATTAGGCCGCTTTTTTTTACCTACTAGTACCTCTATTAAATATAATTTAATGCTTAGCAGCGAAAGTCTTAACTATTTTTTATTAAAAACGGGCCGGCCTGATTTTATTTTTTTGCTATAAAAAGCTTAATAAATTACTGCAAAAAAGCAGACAAGCAATATTATTCCGAATTATATATAGTTAAAAAGCCAGGCTTTTAACTATTGTTAGAACTACTATTTAATACTAGCCTGGTTTTTTAATTTTAGTACTTATATTATACTTTATATTATATTATATTTTTATTAAAAAACAAGAAAAAGTTACTAATAATATAAAACTTTTTAAAAACACGGCGCGAAAGCTATATTATATTTTTAAAAAACAAGAAAAAGTTACTAATAACGTAAAACTTTTTAAAAACACGGTGTAAAAACTATATTATATTTTTGCTAAAAAACGAAAAAATGTTACTAACAACGTAAAACTTTTTAAAAACACAGCGCGGAAGCTGTATTATGTTTCTACTAAAAAATAAAAAAATATTGCTAACAACGCGAAAAAAAAAAAAGGGCAGGAAAAAGCAAGACCGCACGTAAATTTGGATTATTATAATTTTATTTACGCCGGAAACACTATTGTTTTAATAGTATAAGCTTTATATATCAAAGCTATAATTATTTAATTTATTATGAATAAAAAGAGCATAACCGGTTATATCTTAGTTATATTTTTTAATTTAAAAAAAAAAAAGGCTTTATAGGACTATAATATAACTTAAAGCGTTTAAAAAAAAAAAAATAAATACTATAATTTTCGCGATATATATATTAAACTAGTGTATAAATAGCTTTATTTACGTACGTGATTTTTTAAGTATATATATTAATATAATAAGTATTAATTTCGAGATGTTACCCCCCTGCTACGTATTATATTTAATTTGGGTGGTGTGGAGAGCTTTAATTAAACTGTGTGGAGTTGTTGGCCGACCTAGTATTATTGCACGGCCGACGTAGGATGGCTCTATAAATGGCATCGACAATGCCATGGCTCCTTTCGGAACACAACTGACACTTCCAGGTCCCACCCAGAAGGCCAGGCTTGGTGGTATGATGGCGTGCGTGGGGGGCACACCGGGAGGCGTCGTGGTGTATGCTTGGCCGGGATTTGCAACACGTACATCCCACGCTAGCAAGCATACCCCCCATGCAAATACCTGTCTCCATGTGTTTACATCGTATGCAGTAATGGTGGGTGGGTTCATGCTAGTCAGGGTAAAGTAGCGTGTCGCCTATATTCCGCTTCTTTGCCGCTTTTCCCAGCGTCAAGAAGGACGAGACGGAGACAGAGCAGGCATAAGGCAGCGGTAGTAGCAGAAGACTTGCGACAACAGAAACAAGACGTTCCCCTACTGCGCTTGCTTCCATTCCCAGCGCGACTCGGTAAGCAACAGGGCGGCCACAGTCCCGCAGCCTTATCTAGTCCATAAGCTGCGTCGACGAGCTGTACTGTACGTAGCAGTTTTACCAGCAGTGTAACAGAAGATGCTCGACGGGGCCATCCGGCAGAGCAGGCGATAGGGCGTGGCGCTCGTGATAATCGGGTCGCACACGCGTATGTAATGAATGATACAGCCCGTGATTCCCGCGCTCATGGGTCTTGTTTTATTTGATGCTGTTGCGGCGGCGGCGGCGGCGGGCTGGATCCCGGGTGCCCGTGTGTGAGCAGATCAGAGAGGAGCCATATAATAGAGTGAGAGTGCATTGCGGGTCAGTCTCTTATCTTTGCGCCATCCGGTGAACCAGGAGTTGCTGGTCTCGCCATCGCCAATGATTCGTCCCGTACCTGCAGTGTATCAGACCCCCGGAAGACAAGATACGGAATTTTCGGAGAAATGACCAAAGATGACGTTCAGGCTGAGTCGGTTTTTTCACACGAGCCAAAAGACGTCGCTGAAAAGGACCATCGGCCCTCGAAAGCAGTGACGCCATTGGCCGGGCAGCGTAGCACAAAGCTCTGTTCAACCCAAATCCAGACTGCAGGTGGCATGTGCATTACATACAGTACTGTAGGTACTGTAGGTAGTATGCAAGAGCAAGAGGAGAGAGAGGGCTCGACATTCACATGCACATGCCTAGACAAGTGGCCGAGAGACGCCTCGATGTATCTAGCCGCAGAGGTGGCCCTCGATACTATTAGACTATCAGACTCATCCAGGAGAAACGGCCAATCAAGCGCTGTTGTGGATGCGCCAAAGATTCGCCATGTGGTATAGGTAGATAGGTAGTATAGGTGGTATAACGTGGTATAGGCAGTTCTATAGAGACCCATGGTTATTTGTAAAGGCTGTACGGAGTACCCTCGTACCGCCGCTGAAGATACCGTACCTGGAGGTATGTACCTCTTATCATGCCCCCCCACAAGCCGCTTTGGTACCTTAGGTACGTACATACCTACCTACATACCTTATGTAGGTACCTTAGAATCAACCAGACCAGACCTGCTGAGCTAGCCAGCACACGGATCAGAGGTTATCCTTTTCCGCCATAGCCAGTGGTGTCCACCTGTGAGCCCGCCGAAACTGATGTGATTTGGGCAGCGAGTGGTGTGGCTGGCATGGCATGGCATCGTGTCCTCTCCTCTCGCGAGCATTTGCTCAGCTCCCACTAGTGACTTATGATTAGGTACACTATTACATTAGTATGTACATACCTTGCACTACCTACGTTTCCCTCGCCAGAGCACGCATCTACGCGTACCAGTACCTACCTCGGCCCTATAGAGCATGCCTACATACAGACATGTAGTACACAGATAGTTCGTGCAGATACCACACTGCCACCCCCAAACGTCCAACTACTTACATACAGATATGCGTAGATGCTGAATCAACGCTGACTTGAGGCCATCCGGGTTCGGTGGACACCACGATAGGATCTGCTACGCTACCCCATCAGAGGAGGTCGCTCGCGCCAGGGGATTGCGGGTCACGCTCGTCCATGCCCCCCAACGGCCTCATCATATCCATCGCACAATGCGCCATCGCCATCCATCACTATCTATCCCTCTATCTGTCTATCTATCCATCCATCCATTTATCTGCTGTCTCGTGTACCGTACCGTTTCCCACTCCCTCCATCTCACCACCCCATACAATTCCCTGACCGCTTATTCTCGCTGCTGTGCTCTATCTGCGGTAGAGACGGCGAGCTGATCATCGAACGAGCAAGCAGATCATCGCCTGCTTTTGTGACGTCTTGTGCCTTTTCGTCCTGAGTCGGACAACGACGTTGCTACGGTACGGACGGTGCGGACAGCACAGATTAGCCACGGAATAAGGGAACAGAGTGGGGGGCGCTGCCTCGCCTACCTACCTAGGTACTTGTGTACTGTAGCTCTCTCGCTGCAGTGCTGCTGTACCTGATCGTGGGAACAGAGACAGGTTGAGCCGAACGCGCGAGAAGAGATACGGCCAGCCAGTCATCGATGCGAGTTGGGGCCGAAACTCCCTCATCGCTACCACTTATCACTGCTTCTTACTGCTACCACCACTACCACTCCGGCCGCCACCCCCTGGCCCCGGTACATTCGAGCAGCATCTGATTATCTCTGAATATCTTTAGATACAAAGTACCGTCGCTTTAAGCCTGCCTATCGGTTTTATCTGCAGCATCCCTCCCCCTGTTCATCGACGCCGGCTCCAGGGCCCTCCCTGTGCTCTGTCAACGCCGTGTTACCTTGGCTAGGTACTTATCCTGCACCGCGCAGTCCATCGCTGTGCCATCCAGTTGACTCGCATGAACATCCTCCTTTAAACAGCCTCAGCAGCCCGGCCCCGGGAAATCCTCCTTGTCCTTGCACACATCCTCTCGGGAGCACTACCTCGCGCACGCACACACGCACGCACACACGCACCGCACCGTACTGCACTGCACTCACTCACTCACTCACTCACGCATCTACCCATCTCTTTTCGATTTATCTCTCTCGTCTTCCTCCCTCTCTTACGGGCCTTATCAGTCATCGTCACCCGGCATCTGCACATCACATTTCGTGCAGCCTTCCCAGTGTGACGGCATCCCACGCTCGTCTTCTAAGAGCCCTGGTCGCTCAGTATCAGACCTATACAACCGCACCTTGAGCCTACCCAGCAGTGCCATTCGGCGTCCGAGCATCTCGTCCCCTATCTTTGCGTAGCTTTATATGAACTCGGCTGCTCTCCTTCTTACTCTTTAGTCCCTTCTTGGGCCTAGCTTGCCTCCTCGATTGTTACTGGTGGTCGCGCGGCAGTAGCAATACTCTGTACTATAATCAGGGCCCCCGGTACAAAGGTGCCGCAGGAAGCATTCCATGGACCAAGTATTCCCCACGAACCCACTGCCTGCTCGCTGGCCTCGTGTTCGATAGTACGAGTTGGGCTGTGAGCTCTAACCGCACATCGTCAACCTTTACTTACCGAGAAGCGCTCCTCTGCGCAGCTCATCACCACTAGCCTCGGGCCGGCTAGTCCCACGAGACTAGAAGAGGCCATGTCGACACAGTCGTCACTGTCATCCAGGGCAGGATCCCCCTCAATCCTCAGACCTGGCATGGACGAGGAGGCTTTGCCTAGTGGTCAGTGTCGATACATACTACTCAACCCAGAAATCAAGGGCCAGCGCTGCGCTTGTGTCGGCTTTACACTCAACCGTTCGCAGCCTGGCGTAATATGCCTATGTGGCCACTTGTCTTGTTACCACGTCAAATCTACCGAGACACCCACAGATAAGAACGAGATGGAGGATCTTCGACGGCGCATCCAGATGCTAGAAGGGCAGCTGGACCGAGAAAATCAGATGAACTCCCTTGGGCTGGTTGTGCAGCGCCTCGGCGACCTAGAAGAACAGTTCGAGACCAGCAAGGGAGAAATTCGCCAGGAGATGCAGGACTGCTACGGGAATGTGAATCGTATGTGGGCCTCCTTTGATCAGCTTGATAAAAGACAGACAACCTACGAGAATCGAACCATTTCTTACGATGAGCGGCTGGACATCCAGGACGACGCCCTGCAGAGGTTGAGTGATAGGGTGGTAACTATCGATGAGGCCGAGATGGCCATTGAGGAGCGCGTCGAGGCGCTGGAGGAAAGACCACTTCCCTCCCGCCCTCATCACCGTCATCGACGGCGATCAACATCCGAATCAGAGCGTACCAGACAATGGCTATCGCAATATGGCGGCACTTTGCGAACGCAGCCCCTTCCCACTCCTGCCCTTGGCGCTACACAAATCCCTTCAGGTACTCTACCATTTACCCAAACGAGAGTGCCATGGACCGTGCATGTATCACTCTTGCCCACATCAGCGCAACCATTCCCATTCGAGAAGGATACCAACGCATATAAACGCTGCTTATCTCGCGGACTTCATCAAATGGTTGCCGTGGGAGGGACAGATAGTGAGTCGTTCACCAGGGCCATCACCAAGGCTTTTGGTAGCCTTCTTCATGGGAAGGAATGGATGCCGCTACAAGCACGTCTTTGTGATGCGGTGACGCTCGAGGGCTTGCCCATGTTACGGCCCCTGGACTCGAGCTTACTCGGCAGGCCGTACGACCTAGAATTCCTGAGGCAGTATTGCGCCGTTTGTCATCCCACAGGAAAGGTTGAGTCGCTCTATATTGCCATGGTTTACGACACATTCTCATGGCATTTCCTCCGACGATCCCCTTGCCATCTCGACGGTCTAGAGGCTAGTTGGGAGTATGATCCGCTCCTAGACCCCGACGACAACTTGGATGACGACACCGGGGGTGACGAAGATAGACCACCGGCGGGTGACATTATGCCGCCGCTACCATCCCTCAAGCGTACGGCATCGGAAATATCGAGGGCGCCCAGCTTCAGCGCTGCAGAGGGGGACGGATCCCGGCCCAAGTTAGCGCGAATGCAGGTTGAAGTATGTAGACGGGGAGTTGAAATATGAGACGATATAGAAGCCTCCTATGTTGGTACCAAGCTTAAACAACAACGATAGACCCCCTCCCCCCCAACCGCAGATAGATAGGGATACAACATCCTGAGACGGGCCACGGCAGGCGAGGGAGATAGTACATATCTTTAAGATTACTAGTCTTAGGACGACGGGGTCACTTGATTCTTTTTGTATCATGAATCGTCTTCCACTCACCCAGTAGCGAGCCTCTTTCCCTCTGTGTTGCATCTCCCTCGTCGTATAGTTTGTTTTTACCGGGCGTATCCGCGAAGTTCATCCTCGTTACAATAACGGTGTGTCGTATTTGGCGGCACTGCACATGTATGTAGGTAGACCTGGTGCAGAGTTAGAATTGCAAAGGAGGGAGAAGGCATTAATTAGAGGACAAGGCGGTATTCAGCTGGCAACAGCTACGGTCTTGTTTGAAAATACATTTAAAAAGCGGCTTGGAGGCTTCCATGCTCTTTTCTGGTACATCCCTCCTGCACTCTACCTCCAACACGGGTAGCATTGTGTGGCAATGCCTCAGCAGACCTCTTTCAGGTAGCCCAAGTACAACATAAATTCAAGTGATCAATAATGCATTTTGAAGGACAGTGTATGCTGCAGCAGCAACAACAACAACAATTGGGTTAGATGACTCCCTTACACAGTAAGACGATTGATTGGTGGCTGCAAAGGAGATTGCCGGAAGAGGCTTAGTTTAGAGTTTGCTGCTAAGATCCAACTTGAAGTCTTGGCCTTCTAGTTATTGGTTATTTTGCAATTGCATTGTTGCGCAAGGACCAGACGCAGAAGCGAGAACTTGTTGTTTGGCGTTTACTCGGTTTGGTCATTCTCCCTGATCTGGATGACGAAAGGGGGCGCCCACCGTCAAATCTGAGAGCTTCCCAACTGACACCAGGATCGACTGCATCGAGGGTTATGTACTTTCCCCTTTGCTTGTTTATATTGTGTTTATCAGGGGTGATTTAGTATACAACAATATTCCCCAAGTAGGGGCAGGAATAGAGAAAGAAAGAAAAAAAGAACAGAAACTGGAGCTGTGCTTCTCCACTTCGGTCAAGTCCAGCACCTCATACGTGTCATATGTATGCAGTTAATACCTAGAGAGGGCCTACCGGGTTAGTAATTCACAGTGCGTATAGCGGGGGAGGAGCGTTTCGGTACCTTCGCCAGCAGGCGCCCCGCTTCAACTCACGCCGGCATTGGCTCACGCCTAACACCGACCAACATCATCAAACCAGCAGCTAGAACTTTGACCTGAGGAACATACCTAGGTAGGTAGGTATTCATATGTGTTTTTTTATATACCGTTGAGTGCTTGCATTAATTTCCCCCCCAAAACCCCTCTGGACTCATCTGCAGTTGAATCGCCTCCACCCTTCCACGACGGCCTGCAGGCATCGTTATCAGCATCTTACACCTATCTATACACGATCCTTGCCTCTAAGCCTCGTTTCTTCCACCACGTACCAGCAGCTACCTACCTCGCACACCACGACCCCTACTATAACGCAACAGCCTACCCTTTAAGTAGCTTAGCAAGAACCTCGCAGAATTGCCGGCGATCCACGGTACAGTTTTCCATTTTTCGCCTCTTGCTCGGCGCCGTGCGCGCACCAATTTGCGCCATGGATTCGATGGACCTCGACCATGACATGGACATTGATGTCGACCTTGTTGCCGACGAGCCCATTGTCCCTGAACCAGATGCGGTTTGTATTTGCTTGCCCCGTCTCGCTGCATGCCATGCTGATTGTTGCTTGCCACAGGGGAATCGCTCACCCGGCGAGATCGATGACGATGCAGATACCCGTTGCCCCTCGAAGGTCTACATCAAGGGCCTGGATGTCATGAATCCTAACGATGTCAAGGCCTACATTGCCGAACACTGCTCCGAAAATTCCCTAGACCTCGAGAGGATAGAGTGGATAGACGACAACTCAGCTAATCTGCTATTCGCCTCCGAGACCATTGCCTCACAAGCCCTCATTGCGCTCGCCGCCAACCTTATCTCAGATGTCTCGCAGTTGTCTACCCGCCACCTACTGCCCGCGAAGCCCTTCTTAACAAGGCCTGAGATCACCCTGCAGGTCCGACCTGCCCGAGAGAGCGACAAGAAAGTGGTGGGTGCAGCTTCGCGCAGTCGGTTCTATCTATTAAATCCAGAATATGACCCCGAAGAACGGCGGAGGAGGAACGAAGCAAGGAGGTATCGTGACCGGAATGGGGATGGCTTTCCCCGGAGATACAGGCGGCAGAGTCGGACTGAGGAAAGCGAGACGCCGTTCGACGTGAATCTCTATGACGATAGTTCCATCACGACGAATACTCTTTTAACCAGAGAACGCCCCCGGCGCCGGCGTTCGCTTACTCCCGAATACGAAGCGGCCGAGTCTAGAATAGATTCATATCGACCTTCAAATCGCGGTAGGGAACTGTTTCCGGATAGCATCGGCTCCAGGCGTGGGACTTCAAGGGATCGCTCAGCGTCCCCTGCTCGTGATCGAGATGGTGATCGGGATATGGACGATCCGGAGAACAACAAATCGACCATGTCTCGGGAGCAGAATCGCCATAGAGCGCATGCAATCAAGAGCCACATCTCTCGCCAGAATCGCGCCAAAGAGCTCTTCCCGACCGAGGCAGCATCGGAAAGTGGGCGTCTCGATGATACAATCGAAGATGCAGCTATTCTACTCTCCAAGGGCATCACACTTCCTCTGATGGATGGCAGTAGTGACACCCCAGTCCCGGCCCTCTCTAGTCGCAAATTAGAAGATCGCATTACAATCCCTAGCAAGGGCAGCTTAGCCGACAGGATTACTGCCCCGGACTCAGTAGGGAACTCGGCTTTCAGTATCCGCGGTGCGGCAAGTCAGAGGAGCTCCAACACGGGCTTCGCTATCAAGGGCTCGGCCGGAAAGTCCGTGAAGGAGCTGTTCCCCGACAAGTTTGGTGGCAACGCAGGAAAGGAATTATTCGGGGACGCGCCTACGGGGGGGAGGTCTAGGCAGCGGAAAAGGGCAGGTGATCTATTTGACTAATCTTTGTCTCCATCTTATGACACTCAATCCACATATAGACAGACAGCCACTACTGTTATGGTATATATTTGCTTATACACGGCAGCGAGGGGCAAGGAGCAGGGGGGGTAGGCCTTGTGTCAACACCAGCTTTTAACGAGACAGAAGTTCGGGCAGTCTACAACAGTAGATAATCATGAGGCGGGGCTCTTAGACAACAACTACAATGACTGGCAAGCATTTTATGATATACAGCTCGACCTCATTTCTCAGCCGTAGGCCACTAAGTGGGTTCTTTGTGTTAAATATGGGGGGGGCAAGAGAAGCATGAAGCGTTTGTAGCCGTCCCTGGACCTAATTCGTGCGTTTCCCCCTCGAAATGTGACCCTCTACACTTTCTTCACACGATTACTTTAAGCTCATCTCATGTACATAGCCTCTTCCTTATCCTCCAGCTCCAGCCAGGCATTAACTATTACCAGGCACTGTTGTGGACTACTCTCCCAAATAAGAATCACTTGAAGTAACCACCGTGGGTTTCCAGCCAAGCCATTGGTTTCATCTTATTATGGATTGGTTGCCCAAAGCCCATATCAGGGGATGTAGCACTCATTCAATAATGATAAATCTTCGGTGCGGCGCAACATCGAAGCATGCGCAAACAAACATGTATAGACAAGGTACCGGCGGTAGGCAGGTACGTACAGGTTGCCGGTAGGAGGTCGAGACTGCCTGCCGACTGGGTATGTAGGTATTCAACGCATTGTGTTCATGCTAGGTGCCTGCTAACGGTGGTTATCATTGTGCAGTGTTAGCTATTTAGATCTGGGCTTTAGAACTCTTTTGTGACACGACAAACTTTCAGACGCTGCCACAGATATTGTTATTATCACACCGTCTCACCATCTCACCATCTCACCATCACGACTTCCCATTTACCACCACCTAACACGACTGCCAGCTGCAGCTGCCGTTGCTGCTGCTACTGCTGCTGCAATAACAATACAACTGCGACCGCCATTATTACCACATTCACCGACCACAGTCGTTGCCGCCATCCATTGTACCTCTTACCTCCTGTTTACGAGCAATACCATGACGGATCCTCTGGGCTGGCTAAAGTTGGGCCCACGCGCCCGGACACCCTCCACCCCTTTGTCAGCCAGCCTGCCCGAATGTAGGGCAGCTCGCGAGCCTCAGTCTAGCGATCACCGACGACCCAGGTCGTCTCGCATGTCAGGTCAAGTCATCCAGCCTGAGAGCAGCCTCGAATCCTTGCCCATAGGCAACACAGACGACGATGCCGCCGCTAGCCTTTTCGTCCGCAACCAGGACCGGATTTGGTACAATCCAGTAAGTGTCATGCGAAGTCAAGTATGTCCCATGGAATAATGAATACATAGCTAATCCTAGCTACCACGGCCCATCAGTCCTTGGATCAAATGGTTGAGGCACTCCAGGTGCTGCTCATGACCCGTGGCGTGCTCGAACCCATTCCAATCGAGTACAACTCGTACATATTACACCTCATTGAAGGTTTTGCTAAGGCCAGGGAAAACGTTCGAAAAGCAGAGGGTGCTTATCAGGAATTGAAACAATCGCTAGAGCAGAACCTCGATCAGTTCCGACTCGTTGTTAACGACTGGCTCAAGCGGGAGTCTCAATACCAGGCTGAGGTGAAAAGGCTCGAGGTCCTCCTAGTAAGTCTCGAATGACCAGGGATTTCTTTGATTTAACATTAGTGTGGTAGTCTAAATCCTCCCGAGATGGCCTCGAGGCTGTCACATTAGCGAGGACGAACAGCGTTGTCGACCGTAGCGGTACTAAGCACGGCGCTTTCCTCTCGAGACTTAACGAGTTAAAAACGGATCACTTGGACGGTATACTAGAGAGAATTCCCATGGCCGGCAGCGCAATTTCTGTAGAACTAACGCAATTCTTTAGGTGCAGAGTGGCTATCGACTCCATTGGCCTCCTCGACCCCCCTAACCCCAAGAATTTTAGACGAGGATAACGATTTTCTCCTCAGTGAAAAATTTCGTAGGCAAGACATGACTGGCAGAGCTCCGATGACCGTATCCAGAGATGGACGAGCAGATCAGTATCACGCAGCTAATAAAACTTTTACCGCCACCACCCACTCCAGATGGCGGGACACAGTCATCAAAGCGACCACTACTGGCCATACCGAAAAACCGACGTCCTCGAGCGGCGAAGCGAACAGCACCAAGGGCGGTCGCCATGGTTTCCGTAACCCTTTTGCGGCTTCCGCTCGAGGGAGACATCAAGGCACTTTGGAGGAACAACCGCTAGCCAAGACTCAGACGAGAGGTGAGATCTCGACAGACCTGTCGAGTTTGGGAACATATCATCACCAGGAGAATACTTCGGATATCCCTAATATCATGGAGCCCAATGGGACGACCACAGCTGGATTGGCATCCCGACACAAGCGATACAATTCAGGATTCTCTTTTGAGCCCGGAGATGATTGTGATGGGTTGCCAGGTAATCCGGCAATGGGGCATGGAGACTTTGACGTCAGCTACTGTGAGCAGGACCCATCATTTCCATCTCCAGCGCATTCAACTCTGGAGAGTGTCGCCAACGAGAAATGCCGATCCCGCGGTTATGTTGACGGCTTGATCAATGACATGATATCTAGCAAAGAACGGAGAGCACAGAGGGAGAACGATAGCATTGCTATTCACCATTCCCTTAGCGAATCCCCTACACTAGTTCAGAGTCCTGCTGGCAGGCCAGTACGTAGAAGCCGTGACTCGGGTGGTAGTGGGCGGAGCACCATAAAGGCCTCGCCCAGTCAAGGTTGCCATAGTCGTGGTTCTCCGGTAACCGCCTCAGTTGGGGAGCAAGAAACTCCACAGAGACAACAGACCGAAACAGATGCGCGGATCGCCGCAACAGTAGCATTAGCGAACGCCCTAGGTAGTACCGGCAAAAAAAAATAGCCTCTCTCGATTCACCAGATTATCTAGACGGCGCTCTTGTAGTCAGATGAGGGTCCCATATTAGGTCGCATGGTGGAAAGAGGCAAATTCGGCATGGCTACTCGAGTTACAGGACCGTGCGCAAAGAAAAAGTATGGTGTATGGTATGCCTTTCTTGGTGATTAGGGGGTCGATAGAATAGGAAGGAAGACAAAAGCTGATTGGGTGAAATGTATGATCATTTCTCATTGCTATTGCAAAGGGTTTCTTGTAGTAATGTCCGCACCCGGTATCTGGTCCCTACCTTCAGACCACCAAAGGCCTTGGCGTGACAACAGCGCGAGAGTTGAATGCTTGTTCCTTTGGCCACTGCGGGCTCAGAGCTACGCTGAATGGCCGGATGTAAAGCAACACGTCAGCATTGCATGTTCCCCGAAGCGCGGGTGTAGACCAACGTCGGCGCCAATGGGTGAACTCGAGGAATACTTCTTTACAAACACTAGTATTCAGCCCAGGCACGAATGATACAGCAATTGTTGAAGTGTATAGTCGCCCGGCGTGATGATCTCGGTCTGTTTTCTACAAGATGCAAAATCCGGATTATGACAGAAAAGAACGGTCCGATAGCTTCGTATATTTCCAGGAATTGGGACAGCACCTTATCGCCAGTGGGCAGAGGGACAGATGACAAATACCCAGAACTAGGGTATACAGCAGGTTACCCGGCTCTCAGCTTTTGGCCGGGATGGGTCGATGTGGCTGCTTCGATGCTGCGGGCCGCTCAAGCAATGCCGAATCGATGATGGATTGCGTTCATCCTTACCCCCGGGCGGATGCCTCACATGGGATGCCGATGGCTTTAGCCAAGTCCCCGTGCGGCCGTGGAGCGTAGCCGGAAGAACATAGATGTCGCCACCGTGGAAGATGAGCGCTGGCTGGCCTGGGAGCGCGAGAGAACAAGTAGGAGGCGCATACTCGAACACGAGGAGCTGAAGAAATATATGGGACTTGGGGCTGGGTGGGAGTTAAGCGAAAAAGACGAGACTTTGGCGAAGGCAAAAAGGAACGGTCGACGACCGCGGTGCCCGGAACAGACCCGGAACAGACCCGGAAGCTCGCGCGGGCGTTTGAGTCGTCCCTCTCATTGGGACGAGGGGTCTAGATGCATTCCCGATGATACGTACATATATCCATGCATACATCTGTGTGTGGTAGTTCGTATGGTGACAACATAGCTACAACATGGTGACAGCACAGTGTCGTCATGCCGGGGCAGCACGGATCACCATGGTGTCGATCCTCGATAGCCGACAGTTGAACCAGATCGCTGGGCCAGGGAACCACAACTGGGCTGTGGATGGGCGCGCAAAGCCTCAATGCCGGGTAAATGACGAGACGTTTGGTGTCTTTCCCTTACCGCTACTTCAGCTGTCACGACAGATCCCCGTCGTCGTCGCCATCACACATCACACATCACACATCACACTGCAGACGCAAATGGAGATGTACAGTGCACACGAGGGGAGTTCTCTGTCTCAGGCTCGCATCTCCAAGGCAGATCCAAGGCTAGACTAGCACATTTCCAGTACAGCAGGGTAACATTGCACGCCGTCCACTACCACCGCAACATGCTGTACTGTGTTGTACCGTGCGTACGGAGCTCATGCTAGCGCACGTACATATATCTGCAGCGTCCCGACTATTGTGCGCGCGAGGAATGGCGCGAAACGGTCGCTCGGATGGTCCCGTCGTCGGCGGTGAGCGGATGATCATGCCCGTTCCTATTGTTTCATCAAGTACATGGGATAAGTAATGCCGTCGTGTGTACTTATGTAAGTAAGATATACATAGTCATCCTTGGCGATACTCTCCCCTATTGAGGTATCCCATTGCCCCTCGCCTCGCCTCCCCCTCCTCTCGTTCCCTCGCCTGCTCTCACCTGAGCTACAAAAGGAACGCATGAAGGAATGGATGGATGGATGAACGATTAGCGTTGCCGACAGTGGTTCCGGTATGTCGGGCAGGGGAGGGAGAACCAACGGGCACGAATCTCGTGGCGGATCTTGCATGGGAGATGTGATTGATCGCTGATGATGATTTTGATGTGCTGGCTTGATTGTCCCGCTGCACGTACAAGCACCACGCGTATGCCGTACTTATACACTATGCATGCCCCCCCTTGGCCTCGTCGACGACGGCCTCGGAGGATGATGACGATGCTGAGCTGGAGACTGGCACGGCAGGACGCAACAGGACAGGACAGTGTACTGTACTGACGTAACAGCAGGACCGGACGGCAGGGTGGCACTGCAGATTCGAGGTCGGCGACCATATTTTAAACAGCGGCACTATTGATTCGCACGAACCGGGATGGACCCCGGTCGAGCCGGGGGTTGCTTCGACAGATCGGCAGCGCTAGCGCTCGCCCACGCTCGCCCAAGTTCAACGATGCCAGCCAACGGGAT
This sequence comes from Xylaria telfairii, assembly GCA_022495065.1. Taxonomy (NCBI): domain Eukaryota; kingdom Fungi; phylum Ascomycota; class Sordariomycetes; order Xylariales; family Xylariaceae; genus Xylaria; species Xylaria telfairii. Next base: position 17,444 of record MU384071.1, on the reverse strand, counting down.
TGTGATCCGCACCGCACTTACCGTGCACAACGGTATTCCTTGCGCGAGTCATCCCAGTCTGTCGGGACGAGACCCTGCCACCCCTCCCCACCAGCGTCCCCGCCTGTCCTGGTACATCGGCGCGCACAGTGTTCGCGCCTATTCTGTATGGGTCCGGCGCATAGCCGAGTACCGGTACGGAGCCACCACACGGGCATCAGGTGTGATAGACACACACCACCCCCACCCCCCACCACAACCGCTACAACCAACGACAGCCACAACAGCCACTACAGCCACTACAACACCACTACAACACCACTACAACACCACTACAACCACTATACCACCATCCGCACGTTCTATCTCACAACCTTGAAGACTGTACTGTACTGTACTGTGCATACAGTAGGCGGTACTAGTATACGCACGCAATAGGGACGCAGGCAGCCTCTTCTCAACAGCGTTGTCATCTTGTTGTGACGTGTTACAAGGGTCCTACCGAACGGCCTATAGCGTCTATTAAGCTTAAGATATAGGGCCGATCGGGGTTTAATTATTGGATCAGTGTTTTTCCCCGACGTATACGAACGAACTATTTCCACCACATCAAAATTGCGAAAGAATAGGACGCCCGGCCTAGATATTGGATATACTATGAGATTGTCTTTTTCTATCTGTCCCCATAACCATACCTGACAATCTCTCCCCTACCCCTTCTTCTTCTTCTTCTCCTCCTCCTCCTTCTTCCCCTTCTCAGCTGCCCCCCCGGTATCCTATTCAGTGTTCCCCCCCATCATCCCCCCTCGTAACCAAGACATCAGCCATGCGCCACGCCACATCTGGAAGCGCTATTTTAGTCGCTTTCCCGGTGTGGAAATCTCACGTCGCCCGCCGTTGGGCATGTTGAAGCACGGTTTGGGCATAACGGCGCCTGAGGGCCCCTACGAGTGAGTGAGTGAGTGAGTGAGTGAGTGAGTGAGTGCGAAATCAGCAACAAATCCTGACCCACGAGCCTCTTTCTTTCTTCTCCCCTGGTGTCGCAGTGCGCACGGTGGGCCCATGCGCGCTAGGCCGTGTTGTTGCGTTACGTTGCGTTGCGTTGCGTTGCGTTGCGTTGCGTTCCGCTCCATTCATTGTCTTGCGTCGCAATGCCCTTCGTTTTAGGTAGTTATCTGCCCAGACAGATATGGAGACTACGACGCTGTTCGTGGGGTTATCAGCCATGGTTGCCGATATACCTCTCTCTCGCGCGCGCGTCATCCCCTTTCCACCTCTTCCTAGCATCGTGGTGAATCGAGGACCTGACTGGAAACAACACACCACTACCCCCCTTCAAGTTCCCATCAGGTTCGGAGTCTACGGAGCTGTGTCCGGGGTCCTTAAGGGTCTGCGCCAAGTCTGTGGTAATCTGTGAGGGTCGCCTGTCAAGCCAGCAGTTCAGCTACCCACTTGAAGCGAGCGTGTTAAGATCGACCTGGACTATGCCGTGTTTCGATAAGCGGCGAGTCCCAGGGCGACCTGAAGTTGACAGCTGGGGCTCCCCCGACAATATCGGTGACGGTGTCGAATGCAAATTCGTTTCCTCCCCAACTTCACCACCTAGCATTCTTGGATGCTGAATGGCTAGCTTTAAGTTCTGTAACACATCCCAGTCCGCCTTTCACCCCCAGCGCGACTTCTCTCGCCCTTGCCACATGGAATATTCATACACAATGAATGGTATCATCACCTCGCACTATGGACCAAGGAATACGCGCCGCCTATTTTGGATCATCTGTCATTCTTAGACGGCCCCATTAGGCGGCTCTTAGCGCCTACACGCTGCAAGATACGTCAAGGCCTCGACGAAAGCGGCAACACTGGCAGGTAGCGCCAAATCTTCTTCTCCCATGATGACTAGCGTTCTCTGCTATGCCGAAAATGTCAAGCACATCACGGCCCACCGCACAAGGTATGCTATCCTAGTAGAGGCCATGGGTCGCGCTGAGATCCGACCGTTTTTACTCACCCTTGCCTGCTTGATCCAACTAGGGCAAGGGTCGTTCCCCCTGAAGTTGAAGGCAGATAGCGGGCGGATGAAAAAACCCTGATGTGCACGAGGCAAGCTAGAATAGGTGTAGACAGCTCTCACGCACCAGGACGTAGGCTAGGAATTGTATTCTCCATCTCTCTAGGTTAGATGGCTACACATGAGGACCCCTTATACAGAGAGAACCGAGACGTAATTGCTAGAGTGGTTCCTATTAAGTCTAGTTGGCAAGATATAAGTGCGCACCGCAGAGGTGTAGGAGTACGACGAAGCGCTGGTGGGCAAGAACATCTATAATGATCGACGGATGACAAACCCAACCCCATGGATGAGCCGACGGGTAGAATGGGGGCCGAGAAGAAAGATTTGACAGAAACAACCAAGCGTGCACAGTATCAGACGAAGCGCAAGTGCGGGCTACGTCGTAACCATCTGCGCGGTACTACCGGGACAGAATGTTCTTGTCGCCATATTCCCTGCTGCGGATCACTCGTCAATTTCCACCTTCGGTGCTACTCCTGTCAAAGAATTCAGAGTCCCAGATTTCTCCGTCCGGGACTGAGCTGCCAGATCGAACAGCCCCTGAGTTGCGCAAGGATGCTCGGGGACCCATTCTTATCCCTACGCGGCAACATGTATAATTACCACGACAAGCCCTATATTATACTAGGGGGAGGCTAGGCAATTAAAGAAGTCGGCCTTATTATCATTATTATTGCAACTACTAACCGTCTGCCTCCCATAGACGGACTACGAGGCTCAGGTCGCATGAGCTATACGCGGTATTCAGATAGAAAAGTATTGGCATGCAGCCCCAGCCCCAGGATTCCGTTGTAACGCTATTCTTTGTTCATAGCTAGCGAAACGCCTCGCTCGTCCCGGTCCGATATCAAGTAGATCTCCGAAGCGGCTGTGCTGCGCTTGAATATGCAAGATCATCTGTGATTTATCATCATCGCCAACACCCTCGACGCTTGGCGGTTGCCGCAAACGTCTACGCATCCCTATTCATTCGTAGCGTAAAGCCATCTAATGGCCGAAGGAGGAAAAAGAACGACAAGGTGAGGCCTCACAATCCGGTACCAGAGAACATATATAACGTAAACGCCGAAACGGATATGGTATGGGCGGTACGGCTATGGTAAGCCGAGGCCTAGATCTATATAGCGTGTTCATGAACGTATGACATCTACACCACCTGGTTTGGTAGATTTTATCCATCTGGCCCAGAAACCGGTACTTATCAAAGCTTAGATGGGCTATTAGGATGGCGATCTTGCGTCACAAGAGAAAAGTACAATACATGAAACTAGGCTCAAGTTAGGTGAGACTACTATTCCTAGGAACCTTACAATAACCTCGTGAGAGCGCTTGGGAAAAGGCGAGGCGGTTTTGGTGAGAACAGCCGATGGATCTACCAGTAGGTGACGGACTGGTCTGACGTTGGTCCAAGTAGTGTTACTGGAATAGCGAAGGAATCTGTGTGTTCTGTGTCCACTGCCGTGTAGTGAGCGAGTGAGCGAGTGTAGCCAGTATGCTAGATCTCTCGGCGCTTCACCTGCCTGCCACGGTAACGGAGCCGGCCTTTTAGCCCCTCTCTCCCTCTCTCTGCCTTGTTCTTCTGCGGGCGCCCACGAACTTGTGATCTGTGGTTCACCATCCCCAGTAGCCCGCACTTGGCGTTCGTCCCATCAGTGCCGGTCCGTGCAGCAGCTTATACGCGTGTAATACCCCCCATCCATTAACTGTACTCATATGTACGCGCGTAGGCGTTCATGTCATGTATACCCTCGGTAGTGGCATTCATGATGTGTTGATATAGTCTAGGCTCGTGGGTCGTTTTCTGTTATTGTCCCTTCCTCTCTCCCTCTCTCTCTCCCTCTGCGGACGGGTACACGGACCATGATCCTACATGCCGGTACTGCTAGTGCCGTTCCATTGGGCGGGCATCTCTGGGTGCTCGGCGACTATTTAAACAGGTATGGTATAGGCTATCTGTGCGTCTTATGTAGGTCACCTGTTGGTGGCTTATGGTGCTGTAGTCTCGTGCCCTCTCGAGGGAATTACGGGCGCTGAAAGACGGAGTTACGGATGTCAATCTTTACGGTCGTCCCCCCTCCCCCTCCCCGTGAATATGATTGCTTAACGGTGAATTTGGTAACTTATGTATGTTGTAGTGGCGCCGCTTTGCACCGAGATGGTGGCGACATAAGTGTATCTCAAGCCCTCTTGAATTTTAACTAGCATACAGTTGATACGGTTATATGTTTTTATTGCCACCCTCGTAATTAGGTTGGGTAAGAGATCATATTTAGCTCTCTTTGCTGATGGAGACGATGATTTGTGTCCAACAGTCCCGGGTTTGGGTCCTCCAGTTTGTTTTTGACATAGTGAATGCTTGGCTAGCAAGAAGATTAGAAACAAAAGGTTTTTTTGTGACGGAAAAGCCCAGTATTAACCGCAACGCTAAGATAGACGGTTTTACGAATTTTAACAGCGTAACGCCATATACTTATTGTTCTGGTTGTGGAGCAGTGTGTGTACTGGTAGATGCGAGTGGCCTGCCCCATAATCTCAGCGGATTTCGACGAAGAGGATAGTATTGCACGTTCGTCGATATCGTTGGTTACGAATACTAGTTAGTCTACCAAGGGTCACTAGAGAAGCACACATATACGCATAGATGCTGGCGAGATTGATGGCGTTCTCCCAATGATACTTTGGAAATACCTAGTATTACATTGCGTTTACTCTTCTAGGAGTAACGTAATGGTGCTTCCTCTAAGCCAGTCCACACGGGGGGTATCTATCCCAATATTATTCCGATGGTTCCCTCCCTATTTTCCGTACCTGTCCGATTCCCAGATCCGTAGTCCCCACCTGTCCAGTAAAGAATGCGCCAAAACTCCTTGCCATGTATACCAGTCTAGTCTACCAGGTTGCTCACCCTCAGCCTTGAGTCCCCCTCGTCGCTCTGACTGCTCCTCCTCTGAAGCGACTCGCTATGACTCCAAGATAAACGATGAGAAGCATCGTACTCCTGTTGTGCTGAGCTCGATGTTGGTTCCAGCGGCGAGTTGGGTGCCGTCGGTAGTGGATGGCGTTCACCAATCTTCAAGGTTTGTATGGGCGGTAATCGCAGATTAGGACTCCCTCCCACCGGAGGAAGCAGCGAGTCTGATCTAAAAGCTGACCTCGTGGTATCGTAGCTGTTACGCCGTAGGGGCGGAAGGGATATAGGACTGTGAGGCGGTAAAGCGGGTGTGTGATCCCGTATGGTAGTAGGAACAGAATACAGCGAACCCCTGTCAGAATTAGGCGACGGGAGGCCCGAGGGCGGTGGCGCGTTGTGCATGGCATGGGAGAAGTTCACGGTACAGGGGGAGACAGGCTCATGGCGGTGATTCGCAGAGAACATGCGTGTTGCTCCCGTAGCCAACTCTAGCTGTGGCCTTCTGGGATGGTCGAGGGGAGCGGCTGGGTGGTGGTGAGTTTGATGATGATGGCCGTCGTAGCCGTGAGACGCCCTCCTCCGCTGCAGCAATCGTTTCCGGCGGTTCTGGCTACCGTTCCACCAGTTCTTGACGGCGTTGTCGCTCCTGTTGTTCAGCCTCCTTGCTATTTCGGCCCACCGCTTGCCGAGCTCGCCAACAAGCTTCTCGATTAGCTGTCCCTCCTCGGCAGATATGGGTTCGTGGTTTAATGAGGGCTTCAGATTCTGGTGGTACCGTTCCCGGCACTGCTTAGGACTCCTCGAGAGGAGTGTGTCTGAGATCTTGACCCAATTCAAGGGGCCCTGCTGTTGGACGAGACTTATAAGAAGCGCATCCTCGCGCTGGGACCACGGTCCTCTCCGAAGCTTGGACATGCTCAGAACGTCGTGAATATTGATGTGTTATTCTAGAGGATCCGGAAGATGCGGTGCTGGATATGGGCCCTTTGGATAGTGACCGGTTTCCGTCTTACCGTCGAATGACGGGTGGACTGGCTGGTATCAAGCGGCGATTCAAGGTGGGGGGCCAACGGATGATATGATGTTTTGTGTAATGTATATGACCCAGGTTGCGAATGATGACGAGTATTGCACGGGGAAGAGGCGGAATTATGTTTGTTTCTGGATGCCTTCCTTTTATGGAGAGTGACACGGCTGTAGTATGAGGGTAGGTGATGGATGACGGTAAGAGGGGGGGGGGGGGGGTATAATATAGTGTGGTGTGGGGAGGGGGAGCCTTCTTTATTATAACCAGGATGAGTGTCGGCTGAGATGAGATCTATATACATACAGTAACGGCAGAGTAGGTAGTGTATGTATGTAGTATGTATATGGATGGAGAGCCCCAACAGATGGATATGCTGTACCAGTCTACTACGTAGAGAGTCTAGCGTACGGATCGGGGAAATGGCCCTGGCTAGTTTAGTTACCGTCACGGTGTCAGATGGGGGATGGGGTATGGGGGGGATGGGGGAGTAGGGGGGAGGAGGAGGAGGAGGTAGAGGAGGTAATGGTAGTAGGAGTAGTAGTGGGAGTAGTAGTAGTATCTGTATGTATCATAGTAGGTACGTACCTACTTACTTTCTTACTTACTTACTTACACATGGACGGGCGTAGTACCGCGTAGATGGTTAGGTTGGATCGCCATCGCCGCCTCCATGGCTGCCATGGCTGCCGTGGCGCCGTTAATCCAGTTGCTTTGCTCCTCACTGGTAAGTACCTACTTATAATTAATTACATTTGAATGCTGGTATGGGTTCTAGCAGGGAATATACTACGACTAGGTACTACGACTACTACTACAAATGCATATAGACAGCACAGTGTACCGTACATGGCAGCTGTAAACTCCATCTATACCTCCTCCAGCATCTGAATTGTTAGTTCGAGAATTGCCCCGTATTCTACCACATCAGGAATAGATTTCTACTAGGCCCCCTAGCAAAATAACATGGACTCCTAGAACAACTCTTTATATAAACCCATAAAAACTGGCTAGGAACCCTTGATTTTAATAATTGCATATATGTTATGATTGGCTAATACCCCCGGTAATACCCTGGTTTTCGTATCGAACTAACAATTCAGATGCTGGAGGAGGTATACAGTGAGGTTAGTATTTGTATGCCACGGCCACTAGGTACAGTACATACGAGCTAGGGTTACGGCCTACGGGGCGACACGTTCAGCACAGCACTTCCCAGACCCAGTTGACCAAGGTGGGAAAGGACTGTGGTCTGCGAGAGCCAAATGCGGATAAGGACAGAGGATAGGCCCAAGGAAGTCTAATTAATGGGTAGCGTATACGTACTACGACTGTATGTACTGTACATTACATGGCATGTAGGCATGTATGGCATGTATAGCATGTATAGCATGTATGGTATGTATGGTATGGACACGCCCGTCGTGCATGACGGCGGGCGTTTCTCTATCCCCCGGCCATGACCCCATTCATGATCCCATCCATGAGTGAGTGAGCGACCTGGTCTACAGATTAGAGTTAGTGTACCAACGAGTCGACAAGCCACTGGAGAATAAAAGGTCTCTCGGCGCTCCACAAGCACGACGACACCCCGGTCTCATGATCAGCCCCTCGTCGTAGCTCTCTCGAGATCGACGAACAGCACCGTACGTATAACCCTACTGTACGCTCGCTGCTGTGTTCCAGCTCAGGTCAAGGTTATAGACAGTGAGGTCGCCGAGCTAGCCTATTTATATACTGTACGTAGAGCTCTACTGTACAGTGCCTTGCGAGTTAAGTTGTTACTATCCCGCCAAGGCTTACACATGGATAGATACACAGATATGGCCGGTAATACGAGGCGCATCGTATATTGACACTTTGATGGATGGGGAAAGTCATCTCTGCCAGCATCCACTCCCGTAGCATCTATTTAATACATAGTCGACTGGACTAGTCGGACTACTGCTGTCACCTTGCGGCGCGTTCAACACCGGCACCAAGGAGGATGGAGGATGGAGAATGGGGAATGGAGAATGACGAATGGCGAATGGCGAATGGCGAATGGCGAATGGAGAATGGAGAATGGAGAGCGGAGAAAGAGATTGTGGTGTGGGTTATCGATGGTGTTTCCCGGTAATGATGATCCCGGCCGGGGATCCCAGGGCAGCCCCGTTACGCCCATGGCCCATGTCCCATGTCCCCATCGTTTCGGGCGCAATCTGCCATGCAGGGTTTCTCGAGATCTAACTGTCACACTGTATAACACACGGTCATATACCGTGCGAGAAAGAAGTGGTTACTGGGGTGGGGGTGCAGCTATGCTCGGTACACGTCTCTGGCGTGTGTGTACTTACTGTACGAACGGCATTCTCAATATGCCCCAATAGGGAGTCGAAGGAAGCGGTAGTTGAGTTGTGAGAACTTGTGGGAATGGAATTGCAATTGCAATTGCAATTGGCGTCTGTTGAAGATGACGGATGACCATGACACTCACCATCTTCACAGCAGGCCGACGAGACGAGGACGAGGACGAGGAGGGTGGGCATGTCGTCAATCTGAGTCGCGACAACTATTATATCTATACTATACTATACTATAATGATTGATGGATGGATGGATGGATGGATGGATGGGTGGATGATGGATGGGTGGACTAGGGTGGTTTAGGAGAGAGCATGTGGTAAGAAAGCAGCATGGCGAGACAACCGATAGCTGAACTCATGTGTGCACTAACGAGAAGATGAGGGATGAGAAAAGCCGACGGACGAATGAAACTTGTTGGCGACGCAAATGCCTGCCTCTGCCTGTCCATGTTCGCCGACTGCTGCCATGGCCGCCCGCCGTGCACTCTTTTCACCTTTTTGCATACGTAGTATATTATAGCCATCATCGAGTCGTATATAGTATTCGTACGCCATGGCCGAGACTGAGTATCAGATAAATATATGTCGCTGGCACAGTAACTCGACAGACTCTCGGGACACGAGACAACATAAGACAGACCGCGATGAATAATAACAAAGACACCGCATATCTATCTGCCTACATATATACTGTATATCACTATATCTTATCCACTTAATGTGCGGAACCCTTCCTTATATAGTACGTTGTCGTTGTTTTTGTCGTCGTCGTCATCTCCTTCATCTAGATGACCCCAGATGCAATCTTGTGTAATCTCAATCATCCCCATGTGCTTCATATGCTACTGTAACTATGCTCTATGTTTGTATACTACTGGCACATGATGATTGTGGTCTAGGCCGCAGTATACTGCTGTACTATAAGTAAGCAGTCGTGGTTGTGGACAGTCGAGGCCCGAGTAAATGAACGCTCCGCCAAAAGAAGCAATAACGGTCTTCGTAATCCACCTACAGGCATCCCCCCGGTCCGATCATCCTCGGATGCTTGCGCGGCTGCAACGGGGAGCTGGCTCCTCTTGGCATTGTCTTCTGAGTTCTTGGCCGACCCGCCGCCTTGGGAACCTAGTTGAAGGCTAAGAAGCTCGCAATCTCTCGTCTCAAGCTACTATCCTTAGCTACGCTACATATATGTCAGAAAGGAGAAAAAAGAAAAAAGAAAGAGAAAAAAATCGAGCAAACAAGGTACGGCAACCACAGTACGCACCAAAAGCCAATAGTTTTGTTATTGTTCTTGTTGTTGTTATTGTCGTCGTCGTCGTTGCTGCTATTGTTGTTGTTTAGTCATGGTATTGGGCATCATCTCCGGTGCCGTCTCCTCACCCGTCTCCTTTTTTAAATGCCCTTCTACAAATCATTAATAATGCTGAAACCGACAATAATAACATTCCGTTGCCACGTGCACCTGTCGAGTAACCACCACGATGCGTACCGGCCGTGAGAATAATACCTCGTCACAAGGCAAATAATATAACGTCGATCATTTTCAAGGATGAACCTGTAAGCAGATGAGGGCGAAAAAGGTTTGACCGAGCTGAAGACGACCAAATCTCACACCCCTCCCCTGTTGCTCCCCGGGTCCCAAACGCCTGGGTCCGAGGTCTATCGCCCCGACGGGTCAGCGCATTACAAAGCCAGTTTCCTTTCTCCGTCATACACGATGCGCAACCAGAAACATTCACTTTAATTTTTCGCTTTCCTTCTGAAACTAGCCTCGGGCCTGTGTCACGGGACCACCTGCCTGAGAAGGTTGCTGAAGAAGAGCGTACAATTTGATAACCGGCGTCTATGAATAGGTCCTCCATGTTTCACCCGCACCTCGAGCGCTATACCGACCGAAGCAGAACAGTGCCGCTAGGTCTCTCATCCGTTGTTCGTTGCGACAATATAGCGACAACATAAGCGCTGTCTGCTGAAAACGGTAGGCCCAAGCGACACTCACTGTAGCATCACTCCTATTATTGTGTACTTATTCTGGCCTCGTTGTAGTCATCCTACTTGTTATCATCCACGACCTCCATCAATCGCGATACATTGCGGATCGAGTTACAGCCTTCAAAGTGCGACGTATAAATATATTTCTTGAGTACCATCACATATGGGAGAATAGAAAGCTCCTACCAAGTATGATCGCATGCGAGACTACCTTGCGCACTTACCTACAGCTTCTCTTATACATATATGACGTGCGTAGTCATCTTTTCAAGCCGTGACTCTCTTATTGCGCTGCATCGCACTTCTGACAAAGTAGGCTTATATCCAAGAAAGACATAGCGAATTTGAACCGCAAGCCATTTTCATTGACAAGAGAGAAAGGGGAAAGTGGCGGCCAACAGCTTTTTGCCGAACTCACTATCGTAAGTATGTCGTCAAATAATTGCTGCTAAACGCCAGCTGCTCACTCTCACCCAACGTCAGATGCCCATAAGGATTAGAATACCGATTCATAGGTTATGGCCCGTGATAGCACATACTGAAAGGTGTTGGAAAGTTGTGGGAAGCGCAAGACTGCAGTGCTCCAAATCGAGCCAAAATACATTCATCCTCTGCGCTAGAAATTCAGAGGCGCGGGGTATGTCACTATCCATCATGTGCAGAATTCGCCAAACAAACGCCCGCTCCGTCGCGATTGAGGCGACTGATTTCCCTGTCTTGAGTAACGAGACCTTACCAGCACTTGGTCCGAGTCGCCGTTACCTCTATACCCTATTTCCCTGGGAGAAGAATCCCTTGCCCTTATAAAAGAAAAAGGTAACATAACCAATGTGGTAAGAAAAAAAAAAAAAAAGGAAGGGGTTGTTGTTGTTGCTGTTGTTAAAGATAGATAGTCGGGATAAACGCCCTCCTCCAATCCAGCCTGGAAAAAGTAAAACGGAAGTGGGACTGCTGACCCAAAGTTGCAGATATCATGACAAGCAAGTCCTTTGCCTGTGCGGTTCAAACACCTGGCTGAACAAATCAGAATGTGTAACAGGGGGGTATGTGCCAGCGTGACTTGTCCATCATACAATAGACCGTGCGGGGACGCTGGCTTGAGAGGACCAGCAACCCGGGGTGTGGTGAGGACCGTCACCCTATAGATGTATATCCCCGCTCTCACCTGCGACCCAACGCCGCCACGCCTCTTCATACGCGTTCTCTAGATCTGATACCCACCTATGTGTATCAAACAAGGCACACGTCCACTTGGCCTCGAATAGAATCTTGCGCAGCTCGGCCAGGCGGCCGTGCCCTTCACAATAATCCTCATTTACACGTTCATAGCTCAACCCACTAGCGAGTCGAATCGCGCATGCTTCATACTCCGTGTCGTCCGAGGCAATTAGCTCCTGAGCAGCTCGGGCGCCCTCGGCGTCTCTAGGCAACGCACCCTTAAGGATCGATGCGGCCATTCTCGAGCACATCTTGTAATCATACCTCGGGAGCGTCAGAAGTGGTGTGCTTGACCACAAAATATCAGCCGCTGTAGTGTGTGCGTTGCACTCGGGTGTGTCTAGAAAGATATCACACACGCGCGCCCGTGAGATATGTTGTTGTTTTGGTGCCACATCTGTAAACAAAATTCTGCTTGCGACTTCCTCTCCGGCCCAGGCTTTAGCGGTCCTCCTGAGGTTAGTCTCACCCAGCTCGGGAAACCTGAGTAGCCATAGAACCGCCTTCGGCACCTCGGAGAGGATACGAAGCCAAGCACGGAACGTCGAGGGATCAATCTTCGCGAGAGAGTTAGTAAATTAGATGAGAATCAACAGACATGAATGGAGTGGAAGAAATTCAGTACTCAGGAGGCATGGACGCAGTACCTTGTACAGTTGATTAAAATTACCCATGATAACGGTATCATCCGGGAGGTTTGGAAACAATTCTCTGCGCATTTTCCATCTTCGACGTTGTTCGTCCTCCCAAGTGATGGTTCTCTCACTAGGTTCACACGACTGCGCATGGTCGCAACAGAAAAATGTGTCACGACAGAAGACGATATTTTCAGTGTAGACCCAATCCTCCTCTTCAATGGATTCCTCATCGCGGAACACGCTTTCAAGGCCAACATTACTTCTCAATGGGCGCAATGTTGATGATGGGATCGCCGTTTCATCAGCTAGGAGGTAGTCGCACCATTCTGCGCCGAGCGTGCCAGCGAATCCCATGAACGACATTTGTATCGGTGCTGGTCGTGCTGCAAATACTTCGTTCCTTGCGCCCCGAGTATAGCCATTCAGATTAACTAGGATATGCACATTGTCTTTTATGATTTGCTGAACAATCTGTTCGGCAGACCAACCACTCACATCCCTAAAGACTGGTGCTTCGCGTTCAATTTGTTGCCGATGGACGGACCTGTCGCTGGTGGTTGTGGCATAGCATATTGCTTTAGCCCGTTGCGGGTTATGAAACCCAAACACTGACTGCATCCTATAGACATATAGCGTTAGCATTATAAGTCCCGTTACAGTATCGCCAATCATAGAAAGTATTTCATACAGATGAGCAAGAGGATGATTGTTGAAATCCGAGGAAACATAGCCAATGTTGAGCTGTGGACGGGGTGGCGGAGGTGGAGGATAGACTGTGTTAGGTAACCAAGGCGATTTGAGAGTTGAACATGCTATCCTTGCCGCGTTGCGCTGCGAGATCATCCGAATATCTTTCGCATTTAGAGGACATGTAAAGGTGTGGAAAGGGAGGACAGTTGGTGCTGCCGGCACGGGTAATTGTGCAAGTAGTCTGGGCCTAATGTATTCAGAAACCGATAAACGCCCAGTGACATACTGGTCAATGTACCAGCGTCGTACCATCACCTTCGTCGCACGTTCGACGAGCCGAAGGAGCCGAGATCCTTCCCACGGGCGACCGGCCCAGTTCCTAAGTTCGAGTTCGAGGTTTAGGCCAGTGGCCACCTCGTCCGCTGCGCACACTCTTAACTGACGTACTAAGATGTCGAGCTCACGATTTTGGAGGATGCCTACTCCCCACTGAGACGAATCCGCTAGCTGTTTGGAGACAATAGTCACCACCTTCTTCATCAAACCGCTGCCCTGGCCTTCCTCCCTGGCATCTGTTAACATGCCTTCATCATCGACGTGCCATCGATCGAAACGTCCATGATCAAGCAACACTCCGCCGCGCCCTCTCCAATCACAGACCGAGTTGAGCGCCGTGGAAAGCCCGCAGACGGCTTCCGCAAACTGCGGGTTTGAATTGACGGCACGTTTATAATACATAATAGCGTCGTTGATACGACCACGGTCCTTGACGGCATTCGCCAGGTTGGTAAGGGCAATATCAAAAGTACCATCGCAAGCAACTGCCCGCTCATACATTTGAATGGCAAGATCGAGCTGACCAATGTCTTTCAGCAGGCTTCCCAGATTCGTGTGAAGATGGACATGTTTAGAGTCTAGGCCTAAGCCATAGTTGTAATATGCAAGAGCTAAAGCAAGTCCACTGCCGGGTGTGATCCCAGAGATCGGAGGAGTCCCAAGACTTTCATTTGTACGAAGTAAGGACGTTCCGCGTGTATGCTGAATACTAGCGAGAAGAATACCTACATTGTTGGCGGTTGAAGGGCTTTCAGAAAGAGAGAGGGACAGGTAGTACAATGCCAAAATATCACCAACGCCTGGTGGTTGCTGGAGCAGTCTTGGATAGGAGCCACCGTTTGACATAGCGTCTTGGAAAATCTTTGCCAATGACAAAAGGGAATTACTAGTGGTAGATATAGCTGACTTCTTGGGCACGCCTTCCGGCACAAATCGTAGACCGGGGAGTTCGCCATTGGCAGCAAATACTAATTGCGCGGTATGTCTTGCTTCCGCCGGTGGTAACAAAAGCGGCCCTGAAGACGATGTGTGTAACCCGTTGGGCGCTTGGGGGTTGGATAAAACAGACTGGATCCTGCTGATAAGTGAACGAATGCATCGTAACGATTTCCCAGTGCTGATCAAGACGGCCTCTTCAAAGGCGTCAGAAGCCTGGTCAATGTCTTTCAAAGCATAGAGCATGTTTCCCTTCGCATGGATTAACGCGATCATCCGGCCATTCTCGCTAGCAGCAACAGAGTAGCCGCTCAAGCCAAAACCGGGGGCTGTAAAATCATCCGTTCGATCCTTGTCCGGTTGAGACATCAGTCTTGATGCTGTGGGATCCCAAGATGTATGATTGGGTCCCGTATGTACGTCGATCACCGTGTTACTGCCTGATAGGGTATCTGGAAGTCTAAGTGTTCGCTGAACAAAATTGATGATTTCAACAGCCTCTCTGCTGCGGTGGCTAGCGCAGAGCAGATGCACTAGATGCTCTACAGCCTCCAAATAAGCTGGCTGTCTGTGAACAGCTTGCACCCAATGGGTCTCTGCCTCATCATACCGATTAAGGCAATAGAGCGAGGCAGCCATATTTGACATCGCTTCAACGTGACTATAGAAGACGAAATTAGTGAAATACTCGACTGGGTTGGAACTGGAAGACGCACTCGCTATTCAGGGATATAACTCTTCGAAACCATTCTAGAGAATCTTCATACCGCTCAAGGCCGTAGTGAAGACAGCCGCCGAGAAGCATACCATCAATCCATTTCCAATCACTTTGCTCACACAAGTTGGTCAGCATTTCAATAGCAGCCTTAGCACTTGCAAGAGGTGTAACGGGGATCCGTTCTCGTGTTAAACGACTAGAATCGGGGGCCCGTAAGCCGTTGGTCCCAAACATAGGATAAGATGTTGGGGTGTCCGCTGTAACTCCCCGCAAATGATGGCTCTTCACGGGCTGTACTTGCGAAGGTGGATGCAGCTCAGGTGGAGAGGTTGCGGATATTCCTGCACCCCTAATCCTAGGATACTCCAGGTCGGTTTGATTGTGTTGCGACGCAAAAACACTACCTGTGTAGGCAGAAGATTTCGGGAGCTTTGGGAAGATGATCATTTTGGAAGCACTCCTAGGCCCAGTAGTACGGTACGAAGACTTTTTGCTTTGATGTAGATGAGCTAAGAGCTCAAGATAAGAACGATGTGCGTGAACAAGGACCTTTTCTCTAAACCGCACAGGCGAGGATGCCGTGGGCACACGAGGCTCATTATTCTCGTAGCCCGAAGAGTCTAGGGTGAGCGATTCAAGCTTTTGGGATGGCACTTGAATGGAGCTCGGATGCGGCTCATAACCTGGTCGAAGGTGATTAGCCGGGAAAGGTGCTGCGAATCCATCCGACTCATGGTGATAGAAAACCTGAGGATTGTATAGGCTATGGTAGGTCGAAACCCTAGGATTGAGACCATGTGTGTAGCTACTCAGGTTGGCCTCGGGCCACAGTGCGGGTGGAACTATGCCACCATTGTGAAATAATACAGGCCCTGGTGACTGTTGATACACAGGCTGCAGGGCGGTTGGTATTCGAGATACATTATATGGCTGAAGAGCCGCGACTGGCCCGCTCGGTGCGCAATCAAGAGCCAGGGCGTTAGCAAGTTCGTGGGAGTTGATATGCCGTTGGTTTCCGGTTGGTATCAAATTAGGACCCAAGGGAAGTAGACCAGGGGTATCGGACGGATGAAATGGTGGGGCGACCGAATATGCCCAGCGGTCTGTGGAAGAGGCCACGGGATGTATAGAAGAGCGCGAGTCGTTCTGTAGAGAGACACCAAAGGGGACAGGCTTCGACGAGGTCGGCAGAATCATGTGCTTGAAAGGTGGAGGCCCAGAGGCAAGATGAGTGGGAGTCCCATCGTACCCGGCATCTATGGTGCCGTTAGGCGTCTTACGCCTCAGCCGGTGCTCTACATGCTCGGCAAGATGAGGTGGCGCCAGATGGGCGCCGGGAGGTGTGTTGGGGGACGGTGTTGCGGCAGATCGCGATAAGCGGAGAGGAATGGCGGAACGGGGGACGAAGACAGAATCGGGAGAGGAAGTCGAAAACGATAAGCGAGCGTTGAAGGGAAGATGGCGGTAGGGAGGCTGGTGCTGGTGTTGGTGCTGGTATTGATGTCGATGCTGATGCTGGTGCTGGGGCTGGTGGTGCTGGTGCTGGTGCTGGTGCTGATGTTGATGCTGATGTTGATGCTGTCGATGTTGTACTTGCTGTTGCTGCTGGGTTGGCTGCTGCTGTCGTTGCTGTTGTTGTATTTGGTGATGCCGATGTGGTTGGCCCGGCATGAAGGGCGGCGGAGGCTGCAGCGGTGGAGAGTCTATATGCGGTTGTTGGTGGTGCACCATCTGGTGCCTTTGGATTAGGGGCGACATCTGGCTCGCTTGCTATAACGAAAACATCAAGGGCTCGAAAGAGAGCGTGAGGGAGAGAGGTCTCTCGGTGCGCGGTTTCATGATAGCCTGCTGGTCAGGGCACGGCTTACGGCAGCTGAGCGAGGTACATCTGGAGGGGCGCGGGTTCCAGCCCGCAGCGGCGGCGGCGACGGCGGCGGCGACGGCGAGGCTTCAAGAACCAGCAGCATTCGACAACGGGGAAGCGTGAGGCAAGGGGAGACGTTCCCAACACTCAACGTCGACGTCGGCGTTGAGATCAATGTTGGTCTGCCTGGACCGGGACACCGGGCGCAGGCCGTCGCAGCGGGAGCCGCAAGCTCCTCCCGGGAGGTCGTCAGCCTGACTAGTCGCGGTCAGCCGTCAGTCGTACACGACCTTGACGGGTCTGGCGGGATGCGCAAGGGCGACGAGCGATGGGCAATAGGCGATGGGTCGAAGCCGAGGTTGTAGCAGCGGCCCGGGATTCACGGGGGAGACTAGACTACCGGACCAAGGAATGGGTGGGTAAACGGTCCTCCCGATGGCAGAAGTTGATTAGAGTTCGAAGAATATAAGCCGATTTGGGTTTGACGGGGCTGTTGACATGAGAATCGACCTGGCTGCAAATGCTGCAGTGACTGGTGACTGTACCTCCTGCAGTACATACGGTATCTACTGTGCGTGTGCACTCATGTACAGCAGGTACTAGATACTGTACATGATGGCTGTGCACAGGGTTGGAAATTAAGTAAGTATAAGTAAGTATTGCCCATACTTATACTTACTTAAGTATTTTTTTTCAATACTTACTTATACTTAAAAAAA
>MU384070.1:0-45501 GCA_022495065.1 Xylaria telfairii | reverse complement strand
CGTATCGGTAGTTTGCCGCTTTGCATGAACTATTTACAGAATATCGGGTGTCCCAAACCCTCGGGTACAGAATACGTACCCGTACGTGTGACAAGCACGAACATCCTGCGAAAATCAGTCAAGCACCCCACGAAATCCAGACATCAACGCATCCTACAGAAATCCAATAATCACAGACCATAGTGGCACGCGAGGTTTTGCAATGCCTATTCCTACATATGCCTAGCTACATGGATATGAGAGTGGTAGATCTCCATGTTTACTGGAGACATCTCCCAGTTTCCGGGTTCCAGATTGTCGTACCCACCGGCCGTCACCCTTTCGTGGTCACTTGTCCTTTCTCTCTCCATGGCTCGCTTGCCCTGCTATCCCGTCCCGGTTCAATCCCGATATTGGGTATTGTTAAATATCCCATTGGTGCTAGCCCTGCCAAATTGGAGGCCCAGGTGGAATGTACTGAGACAAACCAGAACGAGGGCGTGTCAAGAAACTCGGGGGAATATCAATTCCTGTACTTGTATTAGCTTTCCATAGGTTTGCCTTCTATCACGTAGAAATACCTGGGTCGGTTGCCTTGTAAGCTTCCGGGAACTTTACTAATGGTCCTGGTGTACCGCCGCCCTTGCCAACAACCTTGACCTGGGCGCAGTTGACAAACCATTCGCTTAGCCATTTGCTGTAGGGCATAAATTGCTCGACGCGGATTAAATAGTGTCCGGGCGGCGTAGTCTTGGGAACAGTGAAGTTGATATACTTGTTCCAATAGGCGCTGTCCTCTCCGTAGGTCCATAAGCTGTCATTCATTGGTCCATAGTAGGCTATCTTGAACCATTCGCCATCTCCTTTGTAACTGTCGAGTTTATCGTCCGGTGCACGAGACATATACACTTGTGCTGGACCTGGATGAAAGATTATTCCGTCATTGCTTGTATTCCTGTAGTCCCACTTCGAGACGCGAAAAGCCATTTTATCGCCGGCATCCACGAGAGCAGTCTCTGTGGTCCAATTTTCGATTGCCCGTCCACATCTGAAGTTGGCCGTGTCGAAATAGAGGGGTGGCGTCTTGCCAGCTTGATAACCGGGGCTGATTTCTCCACTTTGGTCTAACACGTCTCGAACGTATTGCCATTGCTCGGACACGGTGTCGTTGATGACGAGATGTGGGAAAACATAGTGAGCAGATCCGTATGATATGAAGGCGGCAAACGCCAACAAAGAAGCTGCGGCGCACTTCATGGTTGCGGTGGTATAGCCGTGCAGCGTGAGTGAGGTTTATGTGCGGCGCGCCGCCTTTATATATAGAATTGGTGTTCATCCAAAACAAGAGGCGGAGTTCATCCAAAACGAGATTCCGCCTCTTGTTTCTACTATTTCGCTTGTTTTGCGCAGGTTCATTTCTCGGCAACGGCGCATAGATTGGGCCGCAGTCTGCACCTCAGCCAATAGAGCAGTTATATTATGAATGAAAAATGAATCCGGATGAATTCTAAGTTATAAAGATGCAAGTATATATGAACCAGGTAACATTATAGTAATTAGCCATATCATCAATTTCAAGACAACTCTAGAGATGTAGTCCTATAACGTTGAACCCGTTTTAGAATAAAACGGTTACCGTCAATTGAATTTAGTGCATTTACAGTAATATATCCATTAGAAGTTATGCAAGTTTGTTTAGCTTGTGCAAAATATCTCAGAGGACCTATCCGTGCACCCTGTATTCCATTTTTTTTTCTCGAGGTCTGTTACAGTGTGGGTAGGAATGTTCTCACGGTAACACACCCGACCAGCCTATCTGGGGTAGGTCGGCAAGCCACCCTATACGGCAGGGACCAGTGGAAGTAAACCGCGCATCTGACTTGATATGGTGTCTACCTATTTTAACATTTGATAGATTAGAGGATGCTTCTACCTTCCTGTTAAATGCATT
Organism: Xylaria telfairii; assembly: GCA_022495065.1. NCBI lineage: Eukaryota > Fungi > Ascomycota > Sordariomycetes > Xylariales > Xylariaceae > Xylaria > Xylaria telfairii. Next base: position 43,571 of record MU384070.1, on the reverse strand, counting down.
TTACATACTAAAATCAACGCTACCTACTAGGTAGCTTCACATTTGTATTGATATGTGAACTTCAGGTCTACTTAAACAATCTACTCGAGGTACAGTAGCTATCTATTCCAGATATACCTCCCACAATCTCACGTCAGACCAAGGGCTGATACTGTGCGTAAATTCGCCCCGTTTGACCCCGGAATTTTACGTCATTTTAGTTCGCCGATTTAGGAAGGTAAGTTCCAAATACCAACCCACATACTCTGGCCTTTTATAATTCATACACCGGCTTCTGCACCAGCTATTAGGGTACAGCGGTTGACAGCGCCCACCTCTAACAGTAAGTTGGTCTGGAGGGCAAAGTCGAGCCGCAGTACGGAGTAGTGACCGTGATTCAACACATATTCAACGTAGATTAAGCACATTACTTACAATTAAACTTGTTAATTGTACGTCAGTAGTATATCTTAGTAGGTACCAATTATTGGTCAGTAAGATAGTGGTTGTTGTTGTTGTTGTTGTAGAGAGAACCTTCAACCAGGCGACCCCAACAACCACTACCGCCAGTAACTGTCGCCGGCTTCTTGTGGCCGGCCTATGAATCACGAGAGGCCAGTGTATGTGGGCGACGACCAAAGACATCATTTCATCCATCAAACAGGAGATTTTAACATGATAAGCTGATTAAGAACGGATACCCCTGTGGTAATACGTACTATATAAACAAGCTTTCGCGTTCCAACACTAGGATCTTGCTTGATCCCTTGGCTCTCTTGGCTCCCTTGGCTCCCTTGGCTTCCCCGACTGTTGTGTTCCCCCAAGATGCGCGTTCCAACCTTAATCGCAGCACTTAGCTGCTCTGCCATCCCGGCTTTAGCAGCTCCCTCGTCGAATGGGCACGTGTTGCACGAGAAGCGTGATGGCGAGCCACATCTTTGGCAGAAGCGCGACCGTGCGACCCCGAGTCAGGTTCTGCCAATTCGCATCGGTCTTCGCCAGCGCAATCTAGAAAACGCAGAAAGCTATATCTATGAAGTCGCCGACCCTGCCTCGCCCAACTTCGGTAAGCCAATTCTGATACACCCCCCGTAGAGACTTACGTCGAGAACATTGCTAAATAATTGGGCCATTAGGCAAGCATTGGTCTGCCGAAAAGGTGGCGAATACATTTGCGCCGTCTGCTGAGACGAAAGACGCCGTGGTGAATTGGCTTGTGGACGCAGGAATCTCACGTCATCGAATTTCGTTGTCGAAAGGTAGGCAATTGAACCGTCTCGCCGGTGCATTATCATTGCTTACCATCTGTAGGCCACAATTGGGTTCAATTTGACGGCACTGTCAAGGAGGCAGAAAACCTCTTTGCGACAGAGTATTGGCATTATCAGCATGTCGAAAACCGCGGGATTCGCCTCGCCGTTGATGCCTATAGCCTACCAAAGCATGTTCAGAGACATGTTGACTTTGTCATGCCTACTCTACAACTCGATGGTCTCAAGCCTGTCGCAAACACCAACCACGGCCACGACTTGCAAGCTATCATCCCAGGGGGGGCTTCCCTCGGCTCACTACCCTGCGGGTCGCTCATCACTATAGACTGCTTGCGGAAACTGTACAAATTTCCCGAAGGTAAGACAGCGGACGCCAGTAACAAGATCGGCATCGCCGAATGGGCGGACTATTTATACGAGCCTGATCTTCCCATCTACTTCAAGAATTTCACCAAACCTCAAATTCCTGCGGATACCAAGCCTGAATTCATTGCCATTGACGGAGGTCTAACGGGAAACCTGACGACCGTTTCCATTGGATCGGGTGTAGAGGCTGCCCTTGATGTTCAAGCTGCCTACTCTATAGTTCACCCCCAGCAAGTCCGCTATTACCAGGTTGGCGATGGAATTAATGTCGACAGTGTTGGTACTTTTAACATCTTCCTCGATGCCCTGGACGAGAGCTATTGCACGTACGAAGGCGGTGATCAGCCATATGTCGGTGAGTGTCTGACAAACTCGTCCAAAACATCGGCGAGCATAGAACTAATATGGAAAAGACCCCGCCTACCCGGATCCGAACGATAACAACCTGGGCTACCAAGGGCCCTTGCAGTGTGGTGGTGCGCCCAAGTCCAACGTCATCTCCGTGAGTTATGGACAAATTGAAGTAAGTATCGCGTCCTATTTACGTGCGATGGTAATGCTTACACAGAGATTTAGGGCGCCTTGCCGGAATTTTATCAAATCCGTCAATGCAATGAATGGATGAAGCTCGGCCTCCAGGGTGTGAGTGTCATCTATGCAAGCGGAGACTCTGGCGTCGCAAACCGTTACAACTCCGGTTATCCCAACTCGTGCCTCAACGCGGACAACTTGTTCGTAGACAATAATGGAACACGGTACTCGCCTTCGTTCCCTGTCAACTGTCCCTACATCACCTCCGGTAGGTTTATCGCTGATTACAACGGTATGAATCCGGGCCACTAATGATTTATAATTAGTGGGAGCAACTACACTCATCGGCAACGACACCGATAGTGGAGAGCGGGCAGTTTCCAAGCCTGGCACTGGGCCAGCGAATGCTTATTACTCCGGCGGTGGCTTTTCAAACATCTTCCCCGTGCCCTCATACCAGGCTTCTGCCGTCAAGAAATTCATGAAGAATTATGCCCCCAACTACGGACCTAATGTCTACAACGACACCGGCAAGGCGCGTGGTTTCCCTGATGTTGCAGCCATCGGTCTGAACGTTGCCACCGTGTGGAATGGGTCGACGTACGGTGTTGGCGGCACCAGCGCCAGTGCCCCGATCTTTGCCGGCATTGTGAACCTGCTAAACGAGGAGCGTATCGCCATTGGTAAAGGGCCGATTGGTTTCTTGAACCCGACTCTTTACAAGCACCCTCAAGCTTTCAACGATATTACTATCGGTAACAACCCAGGCTGTGGTACCGGTGGTTTCAATGCCACTCCAGGCTGGGATCCCGTAACTGGTCTGGGTACACCCAACTACCAGAAACTGCTTCCCATCTTTTTAAATCTCCCCTGAGTCAATAAAGAGTAGGGATGTTTCTGGATCTCCAATGAAAACCTAATTATGGGCATCACCAGCGATTGCTGTTGTACTTCTATACATGTAGTGTTCATTGTTCCGCAGTTGTAGCATCATGGTAGACTTAGCGAACAATCAATAGAACCCGAGATCTGCCTAGCTCTACTCATTGCACCACTAGACCATGTTGTATGCATAGAAACATATTTGAATAACCATATTCTGTGTTCCGCGGTCATTTAGCCATACAGTATAGTTGAAACAGTTGACTCGCAACGTTGGCTCTTGCAGAGTGTAACAAAGCACAGAGACAAATGGACTTCTATATAATATAGTCAGAATAGCCTTAGCCTCACATAGGTTTGAGGGAATCTTGTGCAACAACAAGAGTCTATTTCCTACTACATACCAGGGTTCATGACACAAAGGTTTCATTCTCTCACTTCAAACGAGCACAATATCCTGTTCCTCGAGACCCAATGACTCTATTTGACCATCCATCATACCGTGAAAATAAGCATCTCCAATCAACTTAAACGTCTTTCTCCTTTTAGTTTTACTCGACCGCCGTAACAGGTGTGTCGTTAACGCGTTATTAAGCACGCAGACTTGGTCGTTGACTTGAGTCCCTTTCGGACCAAAGCCGAACCCACCATGTACGGTGCAGAATAGCCGCCTACCTTTTAAGGTTCGGGTCATCGTCCTCAGTACTTTGAAATTAGGCATTCTTATGAATAGGTCTTCTACTCCGGATTCTTGTAAAGCGCTATGTGTGACCGAGTCAGTGGCATAGTTTGCGGTATATTTACGTTTTTACGGGATCTTGATGTGTTGTGGCATTACATATTGAAATATTAATACTAACAATTGATTTAATATCGATCGAAAGGAGCGAAAGCTCTCGTAATTGATGATGTAGTCTCCATCCTTAGGGATATTACCGAACAGCGTACGCCAGTAACCATCTACTGTCACTTTCAAGCGGTGTTTGTCGTGAAGTCCAAGTTCGGAAGTGGGATCGTCCGGAAGATTAGAGGAAGCTAGGCCTAGAACATCGGTTGCTAGAGTCCGCTCCCAGTCGCGAAATGCGATAATGATTTGTTGGAGTTCCTCCGGGGAACTAGTCTCACTCTCCACTACTGCGAAGACATCTGGAATGATAGGGTACGTTCGTTTAACCAAGTCGAAAATCTTGCCTCTAACTTTTAGCTCACGAAAGTTGGTGCTCGGTTGAGAGTACGACGTTGCTCTGGCCGCGCGGTAATATCTCCATTCTCGCAGGTACACCGGCTCTTCGGTGTTCCGGATTCCATACGGTCGCTGGCCCCAGGTGTGGTAGTCAGGACACCAACTTGGTAACCCAGGCATCTTATCTGTAGCAGTGGCGATCTGTAGTATGTCCCACCAGTTCTGATATGATTGGGATCCATTGCTTAGGAGAAAATGTGTCAATCTCATGTAAAGTTCTTCTAGAGGCATGCCGTCGTCGAGCCCTAGTTGATGAAGTTGATCCTCAGTAATCAGACCAAGATGGCCAAAAACCCGGTCCCGAGGATCAAAGCACTGACTCATATCCGCCGTTATCCTGAGAAAACTGAGGAGATTATTCGACCATGGTGCTTTCACGTCAGGGCTCTGCACTAATTTGCGGACAATAAAGACCGTGTCATTAGTGAAATCGATAGGAAAGTCGTCCTTAAAAACCGACTGGTGGGTTGGGTTACTATATATATTCCACCCATGATACACTGCTTTTTCGAGGACCTCCCAGTCAATTTCGTCGTTCTCGTATAGGACGCGGATACGCTTAGATAGTGCAGCCTCCTGGACTACCCATAACCTGTCGAACCATTTATTCTGGGTAAGCTTCCTTACAGGTTTCCAAATTGGCGAGGACGCGGACGGTAGAGTCGTAGAATCTTTGGTGAATTCGTTGCCTGATTTTCTCTTCTGCGTTTCAAGCTCTTCCCCGATTCTTCCTACCTCGGGTAAAAGTTTAATAGCTTCCTTAATGTAGTCTGCACCGCAGCCAAACCAAATCCATGTCTGCGTCGCTTGGCGATATATACTGTGCATCATGCGGATCTGAGAGAACTTCTCGACACTGTTCGACTGGTCGATACAGATTGCGTCGATCCATATAGGCAACGTGGATCGCCGCCTAGCAAGGTAGGGTAGGGCATCTCTTAGGTTCTTGTGAATGCGGAGCTCTTGATTGTTGCAGATGAAAGGAAATGTGAGACCCTGGTCTCCCCATGTGTAGGATAATGCGTCGAAAGCTATGGGCGCTTGTGACCCCTCATGACGCAGCTGTACTGCTTTGAGCGTCCATACTAACCTGTCCTGCTGGACAGACGAAAAGAGCAATCGGATTTCGCCGGCACTGAGAGCGGTATATGTGAAACGAAGTGGTGGTTCCGGCATCACGAAGCACGCTCATCTAAATACAAGAAGATCGAGCTACCTGGAAGAAGTGAAACCATTCATAACCTTGTCGCGAAACAGTTCTATCTTGACTTTCTCCACCTTGTACCTTTATATCTGACCAATAATAATGAGGGAAAACGTGAAGGAGTGAACAAATTTAAGCCCCGGTTGTTGATCCCAGGCTGCTGACTCATTGTGGCGGTGCTCCTTTCGCCAGTTATAAGATGACGGAAGTATAGCCCCTAGAGAACTTCGCCCATTCTGCTCTAGTGATGTAGTCTGTAATTCAATTACCCCCATGTGTTATGGCTAGTTTACGAGACATGATCTAGTATCGAAGACATAAGAAATCTGGGTTAATTTCACTAGCATGTTCTCTCCTCCATTTAGTTCTATAGGTCTTCAGAAGCGCTAGAAGGTCTGGATAAGCTTGAACAGATGATGGCGGCAAAAAGCCTGATTGAAATATATTCTTAACAAATACGTTGCTATGCATTGGAAAAGTTTTGAAAGAAACTTGCACCGAAAAACTAAGAAGACGCCGTATCCAGCCAAGTGGCCAGGATACCCTCTATAGCTTTGTATCGACAGGGATTCTAGCTGTCAAGCTGAAGGTGTGAGCGAAACAATTCGCGCATTTCCGTAGACGAGCTCTTGACCTGTTCTGGTTATGGTTTTAAGAAGTACTGCTTCTAGAACCGGCCTTAGCTGGCTTGTTCAACCTTACATGCTCTCTCTCTCTGTCTTGGCGACGCCTTGCCGCGGCTACATGTGACTAGGCTACGAGCTAGGTTATCAGGACTTAGCAAAGACTTCAAAACTAGGATAGGAATAGAGGTACATACGTAGACGAGTTAAAACTAGGACACTGCACCGTCTCAGACATCACCCTATTACTAAATTCATATAAGTACCTACACTCAAAAAAGTACCAAATATAGGTCCAATACTAGACTAGCCAGGTATAGAAAGCTGAAAGCTTGGTGTAACAGGGCTCTGTCAATTATACTGTACGCAAGCTATGCGAACGCTAGATCTAATTATAGTCATTCTTCTTCCTAGCTTTGGCATCCTATCACTTTCCGTTTCTACTACGAAGCTATCCGAATAGTAGGCAAAAGGTAGATAATCAGATAATTCATGACCAGTACACGATAGTATCTTTAAATATTACAATAGTGTTAAGCGTGTTAAAGATCGGCAAGCTTTTAGATAACAAGCAGAGATTTCCGACATCGGATTCGGTACGTGGATTCGATTACGGATCTGATAAGATTCGATCACGGGGGGTGACATGGTTTACGGATCTGATAGGGATTGAAAGTGGAGCTGAAAGCATGAATTATGCGGACAAGATCGGGCGTTCTCGACGGACTGCGACGCTACTACACTAGGGCCAACAATGGTATGATCTGATAAGTTGACTGGACAGGAAAATTCGCGAATATGAAATTATCTCGGATCTTTAACCTTTTTAAGGGTAGGCCCCACCATCCTATTGCGTGTGTGTCACTCTGTCACAGGCAAGTATTATTTAGGGTGGACGGCCTTTTGCCTAGACATGGAGTTTCTCGCCTCAATAATGCCTCCAAGTGGACGGCGAAGCCACACGAATTTGCGATATACCAGACCACTTAGGTCGCTCTTCCGGTTGGTGTGAGACCCAATATTTAGCGACGGTAAGCGTCCAAGGGTTATATAGCCAACTATTATCCCCGCTACCAAGCCTACCGGGACGCGTCCTCCTCCTCGTCCACGTCCTCGTCGTCTCTAATTTTCCTTGTCGGGTATCCATCGCGAAGGGATAGGACATCTAAGTTCGCCTACTGAATGAGAGACAGCCTCACCACGATGGCCAGCCCGAACACTACATCTAAACCCGAGAGTCATGATGGAATCGTCGAAAAGGGACCCCTCGGTGACGATCAGGTACGGGAGGTTGCAAATGGCGGTACCCCCAAAACCGACGATACTGGATCCACTCATAAACAGGAGGGAGTGAGACAAGTTGAGGCTATTATCTCTGTCTGGTCGAGGCAGGTGCTCATCATCATGTTCATTTTGTAAGAAGACCTAAACAAAGCTCAACTGAGAGATCGAGAGTCCGAGGAGAAATGAAATCGCTGACACCCGTGAGCTTCCGGAAGACTCTATTTGGTCACGTTCGTTGATGCGCTCCTGGGAGTAGTCCAATCGAGCCTTATACCCTATATCACCTCGTCCTTCAGCAGACATGGCTTGCTAGCTACGACCTCTATCATTGCTACTATCGTGGGTGGCGTTATCGCCTTGCCTATCGCTAAGATTATCGACATTTGGGGCCGATGCGAAGGTTTCATAATTATGGTTGGCCTCGTTGTTCTTGGCCTAATCTTGAAGGCAGTCTCTCAGAATGTTGAGACTTATGCCGCTGCCCACACGATTTACTGGGCCGGTCATATTGGCATGGGCTATATCATTAGCATTATGTTGGCTGACATGACGACACTAAGGAACAGATTGATCCTGTACGGAATCAATAGCACGCCAACTATTGCAACTGTCTTCGCCGGATCTAAGATTGCAGATCTTTTCTACACCTATTCGACATTCCGCTGGGCTTTCGGCGCCTTTATAATTATATTCGTAGCCTTTGCTATTCCCGTGGCCCTCATGTTTATCTGGAGCAAGAGGAAAGCCCTCAGACAGGGTGTCATGGTGCCACGGGTTAGTAATCGGACCCCCTGGGAGTCTGTAAAATATTACTTTGTTGAGTTTGATGGCGAGTCCCCTTATCTATTTGCTCTCTTTAATCTTACCTCAACCCTACTAATCGAAAGTTTTTTGCAGTCATCGGTATGCTCTTAACTATATTCGGCTTCAGCTTGCTATTACTGCCCTTCTCACTCGATGCGTACGCACCACAAGGATGGGCCACTGGATACATTATAGCAATGATCGTCCTGGGCGTTGTATTGCTGGTTGCATTTGTGCTTTGGGAGAAATACTTAGCACCCGTCCAATACTTCCCTTTTAGGTTCCTTAAGGACCGCACTATACTTGGTGCTTGCGGTCTTTACTTTTTTCTCTTCCTTTCAGTCTAGTAAGCCTCGCCAAACCTTATTCTCTGGGAACTACGTAGTGCTGATACAAATTGCCATCTAGCTGCTGGGATGCCTACTACCAGTCGTACCTACAAGTTGTTAACGATCAGAGCATCACCACAAGCGGTTATATCTTAAACGCCTGTTAGTTCACTAACCCCCAGCCCCCCTCCGACCCTCTATTTTTGCTGCCCATTATCATCCCCTTACTCGCAGAATCTGCTTACTGACTCTTCCTTTTGAAGTCTCATTGACCTCGGCTTTTGTTGGCCCATTTGTAGGACTGTAGGCTAACATTCTCTAATGGTTTATGTTCATCTTGCTAACTATCTATCACAAGGTACACTCGGTGGAGCGGTCAGTACAAGTGGCCAGCCGTTATCGGAGGAATACCGTTCTTCACGCTGGGCACGGCTCTACTCATTTACTTCCGGCACCCGGGAACCAATGTTGGTTATCTTGTGATGTGAGTGACCCTCGAAGTTATTTAAGAGTCTCTATACCTCTCCTAAACACGCATATTGTTGCGGTGGCTGACAAACCCGAAGGTGTCAGGTGTTTGTCGGTATCGGTAGCGAAATATGGTCATTAACGGCTCAGCTAGCCATCATGGCTACGGTTACACACCAAGAAATCGCCGTGGCCCTTGCCTTATGGGGGCTTTTCGGATCTATCGGCGCCTCTATCGGACTCGCTGTCGCTGGTGCTCTCTGGACTAACATCTTACCTGCGAAGCTTTACGAGTTCTTGCCGGATGACGCTAAAGACCAGGCAGCCGAGATCTTCAGTGACATCGTTGTGCAATTATCCTACCCTATGGGGACACCTATTCGCGACGCCATCATTGCTGCCTATGGCGATGTTCAGCGAAAGATGGTTATAGCGGGTGCTGCATTTCTACCTGCCTGCCTTCTATGCCTTTTGCTATGGAAGAACGTCAATATCAAAGCGCTTGACGAGGCCCGCGGTAATAATAAAGCGAACTTGTTTTAGACTGGAATTGGAGTGCTGTACATGAAAAGGTGGCTGGTTAATGGGATTGTTGAAGATAATAAGGGTGTATTTATGTATTCATAGAGAATTCATGAAAGTGTTCCTTAGGTAGGGATGAGGTTATGAAAACTCAACCCACGCTGCTACATATCTTTACGCTAATAGGTGTTACCATGGAGACAAAGGGACTTCTGTATATACCTAGGTAGTTAGGATAGCTTCACGTGGGTATTTTAGAGCCCCTCGTGTAACAACAAGAGTCTATTGCCCACTGTATACTAGGGTTCATGATACGTGTTAAATTAAAACAAGTAAACTCTTTCTCTTTATTTGTTACAATGATTATTGTAACGAGGACCCCGTTAGCAATGACTATTCCGCACACCGACGGACTAGATTCGGCCTGAGACCTCTGACCTAATCTCATATATACCTTGGTAACCATATAAGCGTGGGTTTATTGATTTAGCTGGCTTGCGAACTACTTGATCATCCGCAATAGCTATACGAGAGTAAGAAGGTAGGAGGTCGCGAGGTCGGCGATGGGCGGGGCTACCCAGACATGAAAGGAGTGCAGATCCCCCGCGTAGCTAAATAAGAGGACAAGACCTGCATAGCCTCCTCGAAGCCCTCGAAGGTTATTACACAAATATCCTTCAAAGTGCTTAATCACAAGCGAAGGCGATATATTTACACATAAAGCCAGTGGCTCTAGTGAACCAGAACACTCTTCTCTTTACATAGATTACTCTTCCAGATAGACTGATATTCAAGCCGACTATCTTTCAGATCGTAATCCCAGTAGGAGCAAGGTATTTATTTCTACTGTAAAATAATGGTCATTTCTGTCATGTTCCTACAGGGGCTAAGTCCGAAAGCCGGGCCCCAGATATCGATTATTAATCGCGTTCGTCGATGGTTTTAAGGAGGCTCGGCCAATCGAATGAAGCTGGGCTGACAGATAAGTTACGCAACCTACCTCGAGGGTTACAGATCAAGCTCACATTCACGGGTTGTCATTGACATCACCTACCCATAAGAACAACACACGAGCAACTGGCGTCTTGCTTTCGCTTGGCCCATCGTTCCGCATCATTATTATAGTCTAAAGAATGGGAACCCAGAGATTTCTAGCGTAGAGTTGGCAATTGACGACGTCGTTGGGCTTAATGCGGGCTCCTCGGAGTTTGACTTCGTAGTCGCCGCCGATTCTAACATGGCAGTAACAATTGTATTTGAGATTAATTCATTTGAGGTCTCCCATAGGACACTAGCCATAAAGACCCTCTTTGAATCTTATATCGTCTATCTTTATTCTACGCACGCACTTCTCCTCGAGATACCCACCCGCGATACCGTTCCTCTGGCAAGAACACCCTTGCGTAACGAGCTCATGTTGTGATCAATGATACAAACTTACTAACCTAAGAGAGCCAGTCCCTTTTAGTTCGTAGCTCGGTCTGGGTAATCGAACTCGTCAACATTAAATGTGACGCGGATCTTAATTTGCCCTGGCTAGTAATGACGTACAATTAGCAAACTCCATTAAGCGCAAAGAAGGCTGGTGATAATGCACTAAAGCACGGATAGATAATCAGTCCGGCGGCGCAAGGAACATCCGATTGGCACCAAGCACCCGGAATTACCTCCGAAACCTCCGCGTTGGTCATTAAGCCCGGCACGGAATCGAATTTCTGGCAACCTGATTGGGTTTCTAGGGCTCCGGACTTTAGCAGCGGGGTGCTTCCGTCAACCGCAAGCACCGGTAGCGTTGATCTAGTTGAACTCGGGTTACCTTCCCAACGTATTACTAGTCATTAACTTCGAGCCTTCTAGAGTGCTTTGGACGGTTCATTATATGTTTCTTTATAGCCTAATTGGTATACATATATGGATAAAATCATCAGCATCGCACTTATTTACTGCTTAATTGCATGGTCTTGAGTGCCCTGAAGATTATAAAAACGCATAGGCATGGACTTGAAGAGACGGTCGTCATTTTAACGACAACACAAATTGCAGGATAGATTCAACCCTTTCTCAGATCGCCATATCTCGTGCCAAGATGGCTATCAGAACACTAGAGGAGCTTACGATTGATGAGGTGCACGATAGCTATACTCGAGGCGCTTACAATGCTGAATTGCTAGTTGAGGCATATCAGAAACGCATCTATCAGCTAGACCGTGATGACAACGGCCCTCGCCTCAACGCGACACTAGCCTGGAATCCCGAGGCTCTGACTGAAGCCAAGAAACTTGACGATGAGTTAAAGGCTAGAAGAAAGCTTGTCGGGCCACTTCATGGCATTCCTATTGTGGTAAAGGATACTGTCCAGGTGAAGGGACTAATCACAACGTTTGGGTCTGTATTGGCTAAAGACTTCGTCTCTAAACAAGACTCAAGTGTTGTGAAGAGGCTGAGAGATGCCGGGGCTATAATCCTCGCTAAAACGTCCATGCCAGGTATGAGAAAGCGTCAGCCTGAGAAAGTCTGCGTTCCTTGACCTGATACTGTCTACAGATTTCGGTACCGATTACTTCTCCACGTCGACTATAAATGGGCGGGTACGTAACCCATACGATCTCGACAGGGACACCGGAGGGTCGAGTAGTGGCACTGCTGCAGCTATCGCGGCGAATATGGCAGTGGTTGGTTTGGGAGGTGACTCGAGCGGCTCTATTCGCATTCCGTCAGCTATGTGCAACTTGGTAGGTCTCAGGCCTACGGTCGGGTTGATCAGCGCATCCGGGATTTTATCCGGGATCGCTGGACAAGCTACACTTGGCCCCATGACCCGTACTGTCAGGGACGCCGCAATTATGATGGACGCCTTAGTCGGGTTTGACCCCGCCGATATCAATACAGGCATCCAAAAACAATCAACACTACCTGTCGGTGGCAGTTTCACAGCACAACTAGGTCAGCAACATGTTTCCACCATGAGATTAGGTGTTATCCGCGCGTATTTCGGAGATAAAAGCGATGCGGAACAACAGGGCGTTAATATCGTTATCGACGAGACTCTTGGAGTACTTCGAACAGCCGGTTGCAAATTGATTGATATCGATATACCCAACCTAGAAAAATATTTGGAATCGACCAACATGATGCTTCCCCGATCGAAAGCTGACCTAAACGATTTTATCACGCCTACTTTGGGAACAACTATCAATGAGATAGTAGAGAAAGGCAATTTTCCCAAGGAAAATGTGATGCTACCCTTCGTCGCTGCCAATGGGGCAACGAGTCCATATGGTTCCGGCTCATACGGAAGACAAGTAGATAAGCGCGACGAATTCCAGCTCGTCGTCATGTCGGCAATGTGCGAAGCAAATGTTTCGGCCCTCGTCTTTCCTACAAACAAGCTTCCCGCGCCTCGCTACGACGACATCGATATGAAGACACGCGCATATTTCCCCACGAACACGGGATTTGCAAGCTGTCTACGGTTCCCTTCCATTTCCGTCCCCGTAGGTTTTACGACTACGTCAGGTATGCCCGTAGGGTTGGAAGTAGTTGGGGTGCCTCTTTCGGACCAGCTGCTACTAAACGTGTCATACGCGATCGAACAAGTTGTCAAGGGACGTCGGGCGCCAAAGCTCACCTAAGTGAGGATGATAGAGGAAAAAATCAAGACGCAGATAGCAACGTATATTCAAATGCATGCGTTTGTTGGAGGTGCCTGACTTTTAAACATTCCAGATAACTGTGAGTCGCTCGCAATTAGCTAATACGTAACGATGACGCCCAACGAATTCCTCTGGGGACCCCTATAGGCATCTGTAAAAGCTACTTCTTTTAGGGTACCCCATTGGTTTAGATTGTGTCACGATCCAGGGTCCTGTATAGGGTAGGCAATAGACTCTTGTTGTTGCACGAGGCATCTCAAGGCTACGTGAGGCTGACCTAGATACATATACAGGAGTCTCTTTGTCTCCATGCCTTGTGACAGATTGTGATGATAATCCGGGGGTGTCACGAACCCAAGTATGTGGTAGGCAATAGACTCTTGTTGTTGTTGCACGAGGGTCTCAAAGCTATGTGAGGCTATCCTAGATACATATACAGAAGTCTCGTTGTATCTATGCCTTGTGACAGTGGGATACAAGCATCGGGTAGGAGGCTTGGTGTCACCACGTTATAATCATCAACACTTAATACCTCCCGAGAAGGCTGTACAGTTCTTAGCATTTTAGGGGCGGCATACTCTCACACCTACGCTACGATCTAGAATGAATAGGGACTCAGTTAATGATACTAATTAGTTCAGGGGGGTTGAGGGTGGAAATATCAGCTTTTGGATAGTTGGAAAAGGTACAACTCTGCGACACGATACGCATATATCAACGTAAGCTCGTTTAGAATTTTCCACCCCAATTGCTTCTAATGATATTATTCTTGAGTTGGTCTTCAGTTATCCCATCTTCTTATCGAGATTTTCACCATTCCCCGCAACCTCCAATAGGAACGACTAAAGCTACCCTAGGAACGTCACTCCACGCTTGCCAAGATTATACGATGTTTAAAATTGGTATGTGCAACCAACGACATATGTGAATGATCCGGTGCTCGGGGTATTGTCTCGGACATCCTGCTGTCCGGCATTGCAGGTATTTGCCCACAGAGTGTGGCCACCCGTGCAATCTTTATGTGTCCAGGTCACAAAGGCAGCATTCGTGCTATAGAAGACCTCAATCCACTCCGTATCTACCCATGAGGTTAGTATAGGCCATGTAAATTAAGCTCACATCGGTAAGCACCACAGGCGCGAAGCAATATACTTACAAGGAGCATACTGGCAACCATTTGCATTATAACTAAGCTCGAATTTGGTGCAAGTGTTGTCCTTGCCACAGTGTTTGAGCTTCAGGTAGGCAGCAAACTGGCGCCCAGTAACGGACGATGTGGAGATAGGTTGGGCGCTGAGCTTCCACTCCTCGTTGGCGCCGTTGAACCTCTCGACAAAGAGCCGAGCGCTCGCAGCGGCATTGTACTGATTGTTGGTAAGCACGCGAGGGAGTTGAACATTCCAAAGGTTGCCCGCTGCGTCCCTCTTCTGGAAACTCGTGGTCCACATTGAACTCTCATCTGTGAAGTTGGGGGTTTGGATACCGAGGGCACTGCTCACGGCGTGGATTTCCGGAGCTCTAGCAACCAAGGGATCTACCCGGAGGGCACTGCCAGTAGAGGCAATTAAAAGCAGAGTGGCTGGTAGAATGCTAAGCATGGTGACTGATAGCTGTGGTGTTTGGCGTAAAGAACAGGTTTACTGGAGAGTGGTTTCTAGAAAATCAGTTGACGGCACCTTCAGATATTTATACCCTTGGAAATCTCCTTTCACTCACTCTTGGCAAAGTAGGCGCTACGAATCTTTCAGATTTGGAGGAGGTCAAAAAGATGAAAACGGGTTACTTCTTGCCTGCGCATGGTCCGTACGTGTCACAAGGGCAGTTGTACTGGGCTTGGGAATAGCTTTATTCCTAATGTTCTAATAATTAGCTATGGCGTCAAAGGCTCTTGAGGAGGGAAAGTTTCCTGGGAGAGCTCTAGGACCTAGCTAGCATTTATATATACACAGAATGTCTCACTACCCCGCTCGGGTGGTCACGTGAATGAATCCGTGTGACAGTACGCCATACAGTTGATTGTGTAAGGATCGGTTCAGATGTGCCGGTCCCGTCTCGAATCTGCTATAGCTCAGCTCTCTGCGATCTGCGTTACACGCTCTCCGTAAATTTCCCATCGCGTATACGCCTAAGCTAGGGTTGGGTGGTGCGTTGTGATGCAGATGGATGTATGTCGTTTTTCTTCACGCAATATATGATAAAGTTACGATACTAATAAGTAAGAAGCCAAAGTGAACCGATTGGAAGTGTCGAAATACTTCACAGTATAATACCTTCAAGATAAAAATGTAGACAATGCATTGTCTGCAGAAAGAGTAAGGTATTAGAGTATCGATGGTGATAATAATTAACGGGTAATACGTTAGGAGGAACTGGGTCGGGTAATCGACCCGTCAAGATCTATCTGCAGCTAAGTTCGAGGAGTTTTGGACCGAACCCGTAGGCACCTACCCTTTTGCAACTACTGCTCAATGTAGCCATTGAAAATTCTAATACTCCATACCCTATGTTACCGAATTGGAAATAATTAGCGACTGGAATAAGACAACATAGCGGTCAAACGTTGGTTGATGTACTAACTAGATTGCGTGATGATAAATGCATTGTGGTCCAGTTTTGACCAGAATCAAGAGTCGTCAGAGTGGAATGATAGTATTATGTTCGGCATTTCCCCATTTTGTAAGACCCATTTAGAACTTTCCTACTATTTAAATTGTGTAGGGAGGCTATTCTTGTTCCTTTGCAATATGCAACTTCAGTAACACGACATTAGCCTAGCTCGCTTTTGAATTACGAGAACTTTACACCCTGTTATGTAGATAAGAAAACGCAAAGCTGGGGCTGAAATATACATACATTAAAACTAACCTTGTTCCTGAGTGCATCATGGTAACCCCATGTTGAGCTTTGATGCCCCAGCTTAAACCCTGCTGGTCTGTGATGCTTGTTTAGGTATAGTATTCTCGGAGGTTTTCTGTCATTAGCTCTCCCTCCCGCCGGCGCTTCCTGTTACTAAGGTTAGTGTATCTACCTAGGTACTTACAGTAGCGCTAGGACCCCTCATTATTCTTTAGCCTTGGTACAGTGCTTTGCCCTTTCAATTTACTATTTACGCCTACCGAACGTAATAAGTACTGGAATTCCTATAGAAACGGTACTTTTATCAAGCATATCCCATAGCCGCATTGTATCGTACTTGGTCAAGCTAACAAGGATTACTGTATCCCCAACTATATTCACACCCTCTCTAGCTTCACATTGATATGACACAATCAAGCGTTGAGTATACTTCTCTAAGTTCTTAGAACATGTTAGAATAAAAGCCTTGTCGTCAAGACGAAGCGTTTAGTAGTAGACCGTCACTTATCAGTTTGTCGTGCCCCTTTCTTAATCGCAGATATCAGTTTGCTCTGGTCCATCTTTCGGTTCCTTCTCCCCACCCTACCAAAGCGTTTCCCAATCCGGCCCGATATGGTTGTATCCAACCGGATGGATTTTGTTTCAGGGGGGAGTGGCTCTACTCTACACCTACTCTTGCAAATACAAGCTACTTTGACTATTGTATGAATGTTCCGAAGGCTCAGATTCTGGCCAATGTTTGCGAAATGCTGTACCCATTCTATGGTCATACCTCCGCCTCGTTCGACTAGATCCATGTCGATTATAATGTAGATCTGGCTCATCCCTTGCAATACTGAAGTCAGGAGCTCTAGCCACTCCGGCTCCGTGACTGCACTCTGGAATCGGGCGGCGTTGAGAGAAGCCTGGCGCTCTGTGAGCATACTGTGATTGCTCTGCAACACTTGACAAGCCAGGTACTTCAATACGTCGATTGTGTTAAACCGATTTTCGGCAGGCAGTTCTGACCTAGGATCTAGGGCCCATATTACAGGAATCTTAGCTTCCTTGATCAGGTCTATGGTGTTGGCTGCAAAGTCCCGGGTGATATGTCGAGTTTTGAAATACCCTTGAACAACGATTTGCGACGACGTCCTGTTTTCTCCCCATTCTTGAAGATCGGATTGCCAAGGCTGATCTCTCGTGGCCCCTTGGCTCGCTTGATGTCGACGATTCCTTCGTACGATATAAGATTGTCTTACTAGGTCTGGCCGAGGGATAGGCGAAGCAGAAATAAAGGAGAGGATTTGCGAGAATTGGATCTCTGAAAGCCGTTGGTCTGTGTTCAGAACGCCAGTGTGATGCAGTTGGCTATACTTTGAAATATCACCCTTGAGTTCAGCTATCAACTGATACATCTTACGCCGTTCGAGCTGGGCAAGTTCCAATGCCTTTCCTGCCTGAACCTGCTGTTGGTGCATTTGTCGAATCTCTAGTTGGTGCATTGTAATAACCCATCGGTCGATCTTGCGGCTAGTTTCATAGATATCATCGACAATGTCTCGAAATTTTAGTTGAAATGGATTGGCGAATGCAGCTAATGTATGAGCCAGCTTTCCTTTTTGGTACCACTCCACCGCTCTTGTAGCAAATGAAATGATGTGAGAGTAGAGATGACCCGTGTACTCAACAATTTCGTCTGTTGGATAGAGCAGACACTGGAGGCGCACATGTTCGACCGCATCCGCAATCCTTGTCATAGCTTTAGATAGCTCCTTGATAAGAGCTTCATGGTTAATAACACCCTACATGTTGTATAAACAGTCAGGCAACGAGCAAGACTCATAGATATGAAGACTGGCCTACAATGAAAACAAATTTGAATGCCCCCCACGCGAGAGAAACATATTCTGGGTGGTGTTGAGCGAGGACGTCTAAAACCTGCGAGTAGAACATGATTTTACTAGATAGCCTAGTAACCCATTTCCACGACTTTCTATTTGATTGACTGGAGTACCTGGCCTCTGCAATATGAATCTGACTAACGACATCTTCGATTGAGGCCCACTGGCCGACTTTGCTAGCAAAAACGGTGGGAGCATGCTGTTGAAGGATACGCAATGCGGCTTGGAATGAATCGTCGAGGCGGTTCCGGCCAGTAGCCCTAATCATTGAATGTTGACATCAGTGTGGGTTGTTAGAAAGTATAGAGAGGATGATGACGTACGGAAGGACCTGGCGCCTAAGCTGCTCTATATCGGCGGTGAGATTCATATCCGTTATGCCAGACCCTGTGGTAGAAGCCTATCTCTTAGGAAACCAAACATGGCGACGAGGTGCTGATTAGAAAATGGAAGAAATGATACTTGGATGGCGAGCTTGACTGCGCCAACAAGTCTTTCTGCATTTCTTCGAAAGTACGGAGTACTGCGCCACTTATGGCTCAGAACAGGCTATGATCTCCCTAGGGAGCTCCCTAGGGAGGCAGGCAGCAGCGCGCCATCCAGTGGGCACATACATGTCTACTCATTCAGCGGAACGGGACGGAACAGGGGGCATTTGGTTGGAACACGTATATTAGGAGAAGTCTGGGCCTCTGCAGGCCTCACGCGGCCAGGGCTTGAATATGCACATTGCTACAAGGCACATACACAAAGAGACTTCTCTATATGATCGGAATAGCCTCACGTAGCGGTTTTAGAGACGCCGATGCAACACCAATATTCCATTGTCTAGCACATACTAGCGTTCGCGACACCCAGTCCAAAAACCAAACAATAAATGAAAACCCTCCATGCCGTCCATCCAATCCTATACAGTACAGTACTGATCTACCCCTGTTAGAGGTTCTTGGCAGTGTATCAGGCTGCGGACAAGGGCTGTGACAGAGTACATAGTGTACTTGACTAGGTCCCTTTCCCCAGGTAGAAACCATGTAGCTGCCGGAGGAACGGTAATCTTGCCGAGGCGAAGAAGGATCATACATAGCCTGGCTATAGAATACACCCTTATATGTAGGCATTCAGGGGTAGCCAAGCTGGGCAAAAGGGCGACAGAAGGAAATCGATCGAATCCATAACCTCACGCGCGCTTACCGACATACGTGCATAGCCCCCCACTGTCGCAATATTTGATCGATCACCCTAATATAGTCTCGACTTTCAACGCCCTTATCGATCTGCTGGCCAAACCGGTATCCTGGTCCGGTTCTCTTCAAGATAAAAGCCGCTAGAAAAGGAGCTCGACATTACGGGAAGCGAAAAATAAGCAACATGGGAGGCTCGGAATCCCCTCCATTGAAACGACAGCGAAGAAATCCGAGCTCCACTATAAACCCTCACGATATGATTTGGAGGAATGCAATCTGCGATGCTCTTGATTTAGATACTACTATCGCAGATGATGAGCTCCATGACGCTCTCATCAGTCGTGTTCGCGACTACGAAGGCGACAGCCACTCTGACGAGGAGCTCGAGGTATCCGAAACCGAGCCGTACTATAAGCACCTGTACCGCATCCACTGCGCCCGAGAGGTTTTCGGTGCCGCCCAAGACAATGCATATGAAGACCCGCCTATTACCAAGAGCACTGATGGCAAAGACATCCACTTGTCCGCAAACAAGCTCATTACTGACCTGGATCTCTATGTTCAGAGGAACATAGGGATTTCATTTATTGTAGTTCACGAGTTCATCTGTTGTAAATCGTCACGTGGGAATAGGAATCCTGAATCCAACCCGATGGATCCAACCAAGGAATTAGGGGAATCCTTATTTGTCGCATCGGAATATCTCTACAGGGCTTTACTCAAGTTAAATACCAAAGAAAGTCAATCCACAAGCATGCCAGTATTCGAGACTGGCAAGCAGTCACTCCATTGGGACTTCTGGGCATTCCATAATCTCCCGATCCTACAAACGCTCCCCAGCCTCTGCGACGGTACTGAAAAGAAACATGCATCAGTCTTCTCCGAATACTTTTGCACGACAAAGCTACCTCATTTCAAGTCGATTGAGAAGCTTGCCTCTACTGGCTATTTTACACGCCAATCGCTGGGGTATTTATTTGTAAGTAATACTCGGTCACCTAATACCAGCACTCGGCCTCTTTACTCTTCAGGTACCCAGAGCAGTTAGTGTTCCGGAAACCAACTTCCTCTGCAAGGAAGACTCGAATTAACTGGAAAAATAGATACCTGGTGATATAGTGGTTGTCAAGTCTCCACGGGGATGGGAATACGATATGTGCTATGAATTGACTAAATGGCCATCATACCTAGATCAATGGGGTGTCCGCGGGGACAATGCTAGCACGTCACCACCAACTATCAATACTTATATCGAGTTTAGCCTCTCATCTTGGCAGTTCGACGGTAATTTCATGAAAGTCCCTTTAACAAATACCTACAACATCACCATCAAGGCAAAAGAGAGACCAATTACATGTCTCCCGATAGTCCCATATGCCTGCCTTACTGAAGAGAAACGATTGTGTCTACTCAGCAGGGGTAAGATGTTTTGGAAGTGCAGAAAGATGCATTACGTATCGTATGAAGGCTGGGACTACGAACGACTTGAACATTTTGTGAGTAACTAATCCGGTGTTTCGATGATTCGATGACTCTCAAGGATTGAATATTGCTGACACTGTAGTGCTTGGACTTTTGAAAGGACAATTCACGATTCGTTATAGATCCAGCCCTCAGCAAAGCATATTATAGATACAACCCAGAACGACCGAAAGAGCCAAAGGCTGAACTGACAGATAGTCTTGGAACGGAAGCTATGAAACGAATTGAGCCGCCCGACGACAATTTATTATTGACAACGCCGACTTCCATCTGGGGATTCAATATGCAAGATAAAATTTGGAGTACGTTAGCTCTAATATGCCTTTTCTATCTGCTGACGTTTTTCCTTCAGAGAAACTCGCTATTGCTAATGTGAAAGAAGTTGATTGGGACGAAAAAGCCTTCGATAACCTCGTGATTGATCCGGACAGCAAGGACGTGATTCAGGCACTTGTCACGAATAAGATACAGAATTCTATGTCTACTGACCTTGTACGCGGCAAGGGGAGTGGTCTCATTCTATTATTGCACGGGTGAGCATTTTCATGGGGAGGACGGCTGTGCGCAAACAACAAACGTCTAACTTCTAGTAGGCCACCGGGGACTGGGAAAACACTGACAGCCGAAAGGTGAGACTTAGACTTGCGATCAAGTATCTCTGTTTTTTTCTTCTTCTTCATTGGGAACAATTCACTCACTCCTTTGGACTTTTAGTGTGGCAGAACACGCAAGAAAGCCATTATACAGAGTGACCTGTGGTGACATCGGGACTAAGCCTGAAGCCGTTGAAGAGTACTTGAAAAAAGTATTGAGCTTGGGGAAATCATGGGATTGTGGTATGCATACAACTCTTATCGTTATTAAGCTACATCCACAACGAGTGCTAATTAAGCTATACCAGTTGTACTGCTTGATGAAGCAGAGGTGTTCCTCCAAGAACGATCTCTGATAGATATTGAACGAAATGCCTTGGTTTCTGGTAATACCTCTACTGGCATTGGCCTACCTTATAAATATAACCTAAGCTAACATACTTATTCAATATAGTGTTCCTTCGGAACCTCGAATACTATGATGGTAAGCTAGCTGAAGAATTTACGCGATGGATATAAATATTTTCGTCTCTAACGACTGATACCTTCTACTTCTAGGGATTTTGATACTTACTAGTAACCGCGTCGGCACGTTCGATGAAGGCTTTCGATCCCGGATACAGTTAGCCGTACATTACCCTAAATTAAAACAAACAGAAAGGAGGCGAGTATGGGAAAACTTTGTCAATCGTCTCAAAGACGATCCTATCGCTTCTGTAGACGTTGACACTCGGAACCTTCATTCCAATCTTACAGAACTATCAGAGTTTGATCTCAATGGGCGAGAAATTCGGAATGCGATCAATGTGGCGCGTCCGCTGGCGAAATCAGAGGAACGAAAGGTTGACTTTGAGTCTTTAAAGAAAGTGATCAAGGTCCAACAAAAGTTTGATGACTATATGAAAGAAGTGAATGAGGGTTTAGATGACGAGAAGGTGGCGAGAGAAGAGGGAAAGCGTTAACAAATTGGGCCTATACAATTACAAATTGGCAATCCCTGTATTCTTATAGAAAATCTTTAATTAGACTCCGACCAAGTAGATAAATTCATCCTTCTCACTTCACTCAATGTTTATTTCCAACGGATCGCACAGTATAAATGACAGACTGTGTCTAGAACCCTCTCTCCTGTTGGAATAGAGTTAGATGTGTCAAGAAGCTCCTTGCTTGTATGAAAGGCCCTCCAGTACAGGTGAAGATACTCTAGATATATGAGGGTTGGCTAACTTACATATGAAAGCCCCCGAATATGCCTCAATTGCTTCGGCCATTCCGGCGAGTGGACCAAGGTTATTCCAGGGGCTCCCTATTACAAGGGCTTGTGTTCAAAGGCTTGGAAAGATATTCATATTGCATAAAAATGTCGAAGAGTTGGTGTAAAAGCCTCCAAGAGTGGAAGTTTTGGGATCCGGAAATGGAAGGCCCTCTACAGCCGACCCACCCCAAAGAAGTACATTTCGATGTACCTTCACCGGAAACGGCGATAGGCGATTACCTTAGTTCCGGCCTACCAAATACATCAGGTGTATGTATTGATTCAATTTTATTAATGCGTGTTTTTATGGGAGAGATATAATTTCGATCGACCAATTTTGAAATGGAAACCCCGGTCGGTCGAGAGCCCCCCCTCCCCGGGGGCGGTACGGATCATGGATTCTTCCAGATAGCCAAGGAGCTGGAGCGCGAGGCGAGAACCGCCATTGCGACTTCGAGAATGTGGCATTTCGAGAAAATGCTAGGCCACGGCAGCTCTGGTGTGGCCATGTTGCTATTAGAAAGGGACCTTTTAACTTCTCGCCCTTCGAGAAGAGTAGTACTCAAGCTATCTTTGGCAACATCCACCGGAGACGAAGACCTTGCTCAAGAAGCGCAAACACTTGACGTAAGATAACATTCCGTTTTATTGTTGCGCTCGTTATAGTAACCCAAGTCACAAATCAGCTCCTTCGCGGCCATGCGCATATCGTCCAACGAATTGGTTACACCCAAGACGTTTCAAGTTCTCAGCCGAGAGGTGGGAGAATTAGGCGCACTTTACGGCGTGTAGTGAACGCCATTAGAAACCCCCCTGAGAACTTGTTTGCTTATTTGACCGGTTTGAGCCGGAGTGAAGCCCCGGCGCTACTACTAGAGTACCTAGAAAACGGGAGTCTACTTAGAATCATGGAGCAAATACACAACCGCCGCGACCAATTGCCTAACCGACTTCTTTGGGGCTGGTATCACTGCTGTAAGATGATTATCCCTTATCATCCCACATGGGGCAATCATGAGTATAACGTGCTGACTAAAAACAAGTGGTGAGCGCCTGTGTTGCAATGACATACGAAAGGGAAGGCCCTATAAGCAGGCCTGTGGAGTTAGAGGTGCCTCAGAGGGATCACCAACATCTACGACTTACTCACAACGATATTGCACCCAGAAACGTTATGGTTGGCGAACTTGATCACCTAGTCCAGGAGCGTCAGTATTCTCAACATTCATCGCCCCTCTACTCCTAACAGGTACTAACTCTTAGATACTTAAAAGACCGAGCAACACCAAAATTAGCACTGATCGACTTCGGAACGGCTCGACAATTGCCTCCGCTTTGCGAGAGAGATGCCGAGGACAGGAATCTAGAGGCAGTCAATCTAGTAGGCTCCTATCCTGCGGCACATGCTACGGTTTCTTGCTAATGAGTAAAAATCACAGATTATGTTAGAGTTGATTAATCCAGAAATACAAATTAATGGTCGAGGGTTCTATACGTATGAATGGAACGGCCTACGAACAATGGCAGCAGGTCTCTTTGATGGAGTGCGGCTTTCTTTGCTAGACCCTGAACTCCGAACGCTTCTCGCCCAGTCTTTCAGGATTGGGGACGATGGGCACCCATTAGAACGACCGTCCCTCGAGGAAACATTTGAACGAACGCGGCGGGGGATGCTAAAGCCTGCACAATCGTATCAAGCTCGGATTCGGGAGAGCGATGATTACATCCGGGTGAAGCTACAGCGATATCTTTTTGATGCCGATAATGAATGGTAGCGAAGTGATCTACATGTTTAAGCCACTTATTCGAGCCACTCATAGCCCCTATTCAAAATCTGGCTATGTGACGGGCATCTGAGGGAAAAATTATATAAAAACAAGCTGGAGGATTTAATTTACGGAAATGGTGGTGGCCAAAAAACGATCTCGCTATGTCTCACTCGGTACTATACCTCAACGGATGCTGCAGCTATATACAGCAACTCAGTCGGTAAATACAGAAGCTCATGGGCTACACAAAAGAAAGAAATCCAAATGCTTCCGTCAAGCTGTCATACTTAATCGATTTTATACCAAAATGACAGAAATAGGAAAGTTGTTGGCCGCGCCTTTCTTAGCTATTAGCGCCAGCATCTATAACGCATCAGTACTAGATCGCCCCCAAAAAGTTCTACTATACCACATCAGCGTTTCGTAGGGGTAATGGAAGGACGCTAGATCGCCTATTTCATTTAGGATCGTCAAGCTCATTGCTATCATGAGCGGGTGCCGTTATCCAGGGCGGCAGATCGAGCTCCGACAAACACCACAAAAAGAAGGTCAGCTTTTGTGGCGCGAGGCTAATAGTCATGCTGCAAGAATCGAAGAACTCGAAATGATGTATATTAAATACCAGCGTTGACATCGGTTGTCTCCTTTCACTTCGAGATAGAACCACCATGTGAACGCAACTCCTCTGCCTACATCATAACTACCCATTAAAAAATGCATACCGCGAGACTCCTCGGCTTCGCGGCGGCGGCCGCCTCAACTACGCTTGCCAGCCCCACGTTGGAATCTCCAGTCGAGACTCGATCATGCAATGCTGGCTTCAAGAACATCGTCTTCAACAGCGGCGTCAACAATGAGCCCGACATCAATGGACGCTTCCGCACCTTACAATCCTACGGCGTATCATCATGGAGTGAGTTGTCCATCCGCACCTCTCATATGGTCCAGAGGTATCCTGCCCAACGCGGAAACAAGATAAGAGTGCTCACATCTCACATCGATACATAGTCGGGTTCACACTCTACGACGCAGGCGGCGGCGACGCAAATCTGATCGCAAACCAGCAGCGCATGCTTCTGACAGCCAACGACGTGCAAGCAGCCGTAGATATAGTGACGGGTCCCAACCCGCCCAAGTACCTGCAGCTCCTAAATGAGCCTGACGCTTCGTTCTTCGGACAGCCGGTACTTACGCCGCAGCAGGCCGCGGACGCGCTACAGCCGCTGCTGAGGGCGTCGACCAGCACGCAGTACTTGTCGCCAGCGCCGGCGTTCCCGGAGACGAACTGGCTGCCGGACTTCTTCGCGGCGTGCAACTGCGCGGACCAATTCCCCGTCATCCTGGCGCACATCTACCGCGCGAACCCCAACGACGCCATCTCGGCCATCCAGACTGTCATGAACCAATTTCCTGGCAAGACGATCTGGATCACCGAGATCTCGCCCGCCAGCAGCCCCGACCAGGGCTGCACGCTCGACCAAGTGGGCGTCATTAACTGGATGAATACCGTTATTGGCTGGGCTTCTCAGCAGCCGGCTATCGAGCGCGTTTTCTGGAACTCGGGCGAATACGTAAGTCGGCCAAATCTCTCTCTCTCTCTCTCTGTTTCATTCTTTGTTTCGCTCCATCGGTCTTTGCCATGTTTCGCAGGACTGGCGAATACTAACCGCTCGACAGGGTACACTCTACTCGGATGACCCCAACAAGTGCAACCCTAGTCTCACATACACCGACGGTACCGCCACTCCTCTTCTTCAGGCGTATAGTTCCATCTGCGCTTGAGCTGTGGCGCCAACTATATGGGATGGTACATGAAACGACATATGTCGGCAATAGGATAGATGAATGCAATTTCCACAGAATATTGCATATTGTATTACTTAGAGTTAGGTCAATCAATTGCATTTGTCCATCAGTGTAGATCAGTGTGATCGATGGCAGCCCTGTTCGAACGAGGTAGCGGTGCTTCCCTAATCTAATGACAGACATCAACCAGTAAGTAATACCCAATGAATTGTCGGAAATCCTATAACCGCACTCCATACTCTTTCTGAGGGAGCGTCTCAGTCGTCATGAACCACCCAGAGTACCTGAGTACCTGAGGCTTGCACCAACTCTTGAGGCCTGTCTCTCCCTATTCCACCATTGAACGATTCTCCTCATAATTACCAGAGGGTACGCTGGCGCGAAGTCAAAATGATCGTTGACCCAAACAGTCCCTACATTAATCTGCGCCGCTAGTCGTTGGGCGCGAGACATATCTTTTGTCCAAATGGAAGCCCCGACACTTAGTCTCGACGAATTCACATTCCTGATCACCTGGCTCTCCGTGTTCCACTCACTGATTGTCAGACTCGGTTCGATTTGCCCATCATGAATGCTTGAATACTCGGGGGAGGCGTGATTGGTAATTAGTAGAAGGCATGGAAAGTGCCTTGTCCTTCTGTTCTGCACTAACCTCCGTCTTCCACCGTTAGTTGCTAACTTGTGAGTGCAATCTTGGGAAATCCCTGTAATTTATACAATTCCGCTTAGGGCCATCCCGTTCCTCATAATCTTCCTGCTCAGCACTATTCAGTTTCTTCTCTATCTCCACTGCGCAGGCGACGAAATTCGTCAAAATCCTTATGCACCAAGACTCGCCTAATGCACTCACGGATTTGGCCTGAAATGCCAAAAGCACGGAAACAGAGCTGTTGAAAGTATGTTAGCATACATTGTAGTCTTCATTGGCGGGTGCCTTGTTTATACCTTCTCAGCGACAGAGTTGAGATCAACGTCTTCGCATACAATTGCTGCATCACTTCCTCTAAACTCCAGTGTTATCCTCTTCAGTTTTTTAGCACAGGCGGCCATAACCCCTTTGCCGGTATTGGCAGAGCCGGTGAAGCTGATCATCTAGGACATTTTCAATGCCGAGCCGTAGCTTGATGGCGTGATATAGAAGTAAGCAGAGCATTCAAAGACAGACTCTAGATCGTAACTTTGAAGAACTCCTAGTCTAAAATTTCCGAGTAGACTACCCCTATGATTATATGCGTTTATAGTACTGCAAGGCTCAGATGGCGCGTGCTACGTTATAAGAGATACGAAAGCATTTGGTCTCGCGGTTGGTTCAAAGCGGGTTGCATTGAGTCATTGCGGCGGCCGTTTACAAGAATGCGTGGCTCGTGATTGTACGCTTGCATACTACACAAGTCCATACGTAGCAGACTGCTCATTGGGTTCTATACGATCAATCTATTCTATCCGCACTGCACCTTGATACTGGCCATGTGGTGTACATATTGGCAGCTATGATGACAACACCGTCACTTCTTGAACTCCTAATCACCCTACTAGGGTCATTATTTTAATTTAAGTAGCCACTTTATATTTATACGCGGCTGTCTATTGTATAACGTGAGCCAGCTGGGATAATCACAAATTCTGAGGGAATCACGAGCATTATACCACCTCAACTGACAACTTGATGACGTGCATATGCTGCTGTTACGGGCTAGGTCGGATGACCTACCCTGTAGTGGTTAAGGGGCTGTATTCGTACAGATCTACCCGTACGGGTGCGGAGGCTAGTTAACTAGTGTATATATAGCTACTAGGTTGCCGCTCTTCTGTAGGGATTCCTTTTACTCCTTACGTATTTATTCAACAGCACGTTCTTCCCTGCCGCTTGGCTAGTCCATTACAGCTGCTACATAAATATAAAAATAAGAAGCAATAGGTTTATTTATTCTATTACAGGTGGGAGGAGAGAACAATAGCTACCAACGGTTGCAGACTTACAACTGTAATTTTGATACATGCTGCTTGTTTACTGAATATTATAGGACTAGAGTGACCACCTTGTCTAGATTGGTCGGGGCCACAGTTCAGCATACTAATTATATCACAAGGCACAGTCACACAAATAAACTTTTGTATATGGCCAGAATGGCTCCACGAAGATGTTTTAGAGACCCTCATACAACAACAAGCGTCTATTGCCTACCTCATGTAAAGGGTTCGTGATATATATATCTCGTCATGCTCATATTACCACTATACTTGATACACCCCATGAAAAGTAGGAGTATGTTGATAGTACGAACAGCATCACTATGCCCTTTCGTGATTTCACCGAGCTGTGACGTATTCCCGCAATTCTTGATCACGTGCCGTAGCACCTTAGCACGACATGTGTATAAGATTAAGAGGTGTTAATATCTACCTAGGCAAGTCTGATTTCATAAAGCCCATGATATTCGGATTGCAGATAAAGATAAACACGTCATTTCATTGGCCTACGCTATGCATTGATTCTCTTTCTATGAACACGTTGAAAACCCCAGACTTATTTCAGCAAGCGACTACGTACCCTGGCGAAAGGTCGCTAACGCCGAGAATTTCCAACGACCAGTGCAAGGCATCTTGTACCTACAGGTGTCAATATGTATCTTATTTTCCACGATCTAGGCGCCAGGCAGTGTGATGCCCTTTGCCCCGCCTACTCGGATATAAGTTAAACACTTAGCCATATAGCCAAGAGACTAAGAAGACTAGAATAAACCCCTTTTAACCTTCACAAAGGAAGAAAGCACAAATTCTCTGACTCTTTTCCTAAAAATTTAACGCAGATCTCTTCCCCCTTCTTAGAATTGTTAGCTTCGATCTAATTTGCAGCATTACGACCCCTACATTAACATGCTTGGTTTTACACATCTTGGGCCTCCATTCTATATCCAGCAGTAGTTACCGACAAGACACCTATAAAGGTCTACTTGTATGCTTAGTAATAGGAGATAATACATATTCTTTACGGCTAAGAAGAGTAAAGACAAGATATCTGTGTAACAAATCAGCAGCCAGCATTCTCCTAACATCAAGCCGTAAGGGAGTGTGTCGCCTGCTGAATGGAGATAATGCCGAACTACGCATGCAGCCAAAGCCGAAACCACTCAAGTAGTTGGGGAATGCCTCGATCAAAAGGAACACAATATTCATGCATTACCACATTTAAAGAATAAAAAAACGCGATGATGCTAAATTATTGTTGCGCGAAGCCAGCAGCCTTCCTCCTTATTTCTACTTTGATGTTCATCCTTGATATTTACATAGGCTTGCATATATAAATCTACAAGATATGTCTCATACAGTCCCTTGCTGCAAGCCAATCACGCCACTTCAATATGCATCGCTTCGAAATATGTGCGTAATCACCAAACACGACGATACGCGGTCAGATTTAACCCCCCTTCGCAGCGCCGAACTTGTCGCGTATCTCTTCCTCGGTAAATCTCTTCGTGTGGCGCTTGAGCATAGCAACCCGCTGTTCCATCGTCATGTCAATCTGGTCGCCGATAGGCACAAGGCAGCGCGCCAGATGTTGGTAATCGCGCATCATGAGGCGGACTGTGATCATGAGATAATCGATGTTGTGAAAGACGAGCGCGTGCTCGCGGCCGTAGACCTTCTTGCTCTCCAGGAAATGCACGGGGTGATCTCGCCAATGGCGTAGCGGGTTGAGGTGGTGCGACGTGTGATAACCGTCGTTGTAACAGTACCGATTACTCTGGGCCAACGGTCAGTCTCGAATATCTAGGTTCGTTAGGGAGGAATTGCTTATTACCGGCACGTCTATCAGAGTGATGCTAGATCGGTAGTCGGAGTCGGGCTCGTCGGCATCAACGAATGCGTGCTGGCCCCAGTTACCTACCATGAGTCCAAGACGCATGATAAGAAGGGGAATCAGCAGCGTGAAGAGGGCTGGTCTGAAGTTATACTGTAGAAGAGAGATGATGGCGGCATAGTTTGAGAGTTCCCAGAACGCGGTACGAAGAGCCAACGTCCACCTACCGCTCCTCAAAAAATAAAGCGGCAGATCCAACCAGACGAAGAAATAAAACCGACCGACGTATAGGATGAAATGCCATATGCTGTCTCTTTGGTAGCGAACAGTGGATGAGAGATCGTTGGGGCCATTCCCCTCGACGTGATGATGTTTCACGTGATGGTAGAAGTAGCTGTTCCACGTGTGACCCATCAAGGGGTCCATGACATAGGGGAAAGCATGATCAAAAAACCTTGCCCAAGAATCCTTATTCAAAACGCCTCGCTGGTGTATATGCTGGTGTCGCAGGAGGGTATATACACCTATGGACCAGCCCTGCAGAAGTATATGAAGGACGCCGTGCAAGTATGTGAACCGGTAAAACATCCACAGTGCGCTAGGAAGAGATGTGGTGAAATATAATATTAAATGTGTGACCATCACCACATCTGTTTCGAACCTCGCCACATTCGTAGCCCATGACATGTAGGGTATTAATAGGTGTTGGTATACTGCAGGAGGTAAGCGAGACTTTAAATCTCTTAGATCCCAAGTTGAAAACACCGTGGGTTCGAAATCTTGGCATTTCGGTTGATTTAGTGCTTTGAGGGTAGCTACATCACCCTTGTCGCCGTCTCCAGTTGCCTTATGATTGGCACCTATATGATAGTCAGCTTAGATATTTCCTCTAGTTAATAAATGTTATAACGGAAAGCAAACTAACCTCCATTGGCATGTTTTGGTTTTGGGGCTGGTGGTGTATACGTCCCGGTAGATTCACAGGTGTCGATCAGAACCGTATCAGGCCGGCGGTTCCGGATATCACGGGCCAAGTTTCGGAGGACCAGCCGATCTGAAGGAGTCAATTCCGGACTTACAATGATGGAAGCCATGGGTAACTCAAAATAATAAATAAATCAAAGCAATGGATTTAAGTCAGGGTTGAGAACAACGACGAAGGTCTCAAGTCAAGCTCAACGCCAAGAAAAAAACGCTAACCAACATGCTCCTAGTTTGATGACCGCGCTCCACCGTGCCGAACCCGATATGACGACAAGCAAGGGTGGAATTCTAGGGAAGCGATAACCGTGTCTACCAAGCGGCTGAACTTTGGGAAGGAGAAAATCGTAATCATCGGATGAAGTAGTAGAAAAGTCTTCACAGCAGCTTTTATCTTACACCAACCAGGTTACGCCAGTTAGCGACGGGAACACAACCTGCAAACAACCATCCCTTGCTGGATGGGGCGGTAAAACAATCATTGTGTACCTGTACAATTGTTTACCTACTGTAGTACTACAGTACAAGGATTGTTGCGAAAAGCAAGGATTGTGTGGAGAAACAATCGTTGTATAAAAAACAATCATGGTGGAAAGAGAGCTTCTGATTGGTTCAAATTCTAGGGGTAGGTCGCCGCCGCCAAAAAAATCCAGAAGGTCTGCCCACTCTGTAATGAGACCACGGTTTGAACTGAAAGTGGCCTTGTGGCGGGGTTGGGGGCCACTCAATACTCTATACTGCAATCGTTGGGCTAGACAATGATTCCAAGTTGTTTCCACATGGTTCCCCACTATGGTACCTATATGTAGGAGAAAGAAATCGGCATTATCTATATCAGACCGCTCTCTCAATTACGTGGTCATGAAGCGAAATTATTGAAATCGGCACATCCGGGATAGGGGTTTGAACATCGTGCTATAGTGTTGTTGTCGGGACTAGTATGCTTGCGGCCTTGAGATGGCCCACTCAGTAGATCGGTGAGAAGTCTACACTAGATCAAATGCGCAAGCCGTAAGTCCGACCGCGAAAAACGACGATGCTTATTTAGAAACTGGGTATAATGACTATTTTCAACGCCTCAGACCTCTGAGGTATTTGGATTACTACATTCTTTGAAACATAGCACAAACCTAATTGATGCTTAGACTTCAAGACAGTAACTTAGATATTAGTGTGGGTGAGATTACCTAAGTATAGTGCTATTAGTGGGCAGGGTTAAAAGCTTAGCACTTGGGATCAAGACGGCCCGTTTATTTACTCCTTTTGTCTACCGCAGCGCGCACTAACCCAGTTGCTTTTTTTTTAGAGGTAGGTAGCTTGTTGTAGTATAGTAACTATAGTTATAGTATTAGCCTTTCAGTACCTAGAATAATTAGAGTCAACTTGTTATCTGGTACTGTACTCCGTACATTTCCAAAGGAATAGCAAACATTTGGACTAGAACCGAGCTCTCCAATCAGTGACGTAGAGTTGCAAGTACTAAGGTTAGGAAAGATAAGATAACAATGATTAAATGAAAATGAAAAGAGAGATTAGTTGTAATAATAACTTAGGTAGGTAACAAACCAACCCAACAAGGTTCAAGCAAACAATTGCCGGACGCATGAATCTTAACCCGCCCGAATACCTACCTAGGTAGCGCGCCTTCAATTGGCCATGGAATGTTCTATAGGAGAGGAACTTCCCATCAGCTTCGCTCTAGATACGATAAAAGAACGCTTTTATGAAGTACTCCGTACTGTACATATAGTCTGACTTCTCCCGCTTATCTAGAACCCTGCAGTAATGAAGACAGCGGTTTTTCGACTAGATTCACGTACTTAAGGAAGATAAGTCTACAGCAATTAGTTGATTGCCACTAGCCATCTAGCATACTAGATAACGTGGGCTGATATCGCCAACCTGAAACCCCCTGATTTCTAACATCTGAGAGAGATATGTAATGGGTGAGATATTGGCTAGTCTGGCATGGAATTGACTGTTCTTTTTCACCTTGGTTGCACACCGCTATTGTAGATACAGGAAACCATTGCTGTGGCGTTCGCGAGACTGACCAGGACAGAAAACTGTGGCGCAGTCATGTGGCCCTTTTCTCTGTGATGTCCTACATTACGATATCTCAAGACCAAAGTCGGTCCCTTACCGTCCATCAGGCACTGTCAAACACGTCTCATCAATCGTGCACCGTCGAACAATTCCCATGACGTCCTCACCGATGTCGTAGGCTTCAACCATGCGAGCATCAGTAGTAGCCAGAAGCATTCGTCGACTGTTCGTGCGTAACGGGCACTCTCGCCTTTTCCGTTCGACGAGCATCATCTCCGAGATTCCAGACGCCGGAAATGACAATGTTCCCCATCGTGAGACGGCGCGCAACGCAATACACCTCGTAGACATAGAACATACAGTAGTTCCCGCCATCTAGACCCGTGAAGAAACCGCACTCGCCGCACCATCCACGAGAGGAATTCGTAATCGCGATACCCAGCACACGGACTCCCACGTCACGATCGCGCTTCACAGACACGCGCGTTCGAGGTCGGGGCCGCGCCATCAGTGCTTGCCTTGCCTTGCCGAATATCCATCCATCCATCCATCCACCCATCCACGACCTCGACACGAGGCATGCGAGTGCTGTGCGCAGCAAACAAACAAACATCTCCATGACGGATTGAGCAGTGGGCAAGCCACCACAACCCATAAGCGACCCTTCGGCACCGAGGTGGACCCTCGCCAACGAGCACGAGCCAATAGGGTCGCGCAGTTTCGACCGCGAGGTCGGACGGACACCGGATGACGAGCCATCGTACGGGGAGGGGGGATATGTCATCAGCAGCGCCAATACCTGAAGTAGGGTAGGTAGTAGTAGTAGTAGGAGGAGGAGGAGGAGGAGGAGGAGTGATGCGAGGCGCTCTCTCAGCGACAGAGAGTGAGAGAGTGTGAGAGAGAGAGTGAGAGAGAGAAGGTCGGAGCGCGCGCAAGGTAGGGTCCGATGGCGATGATGACGCGATACTTACAGCAAGAACGAGGATGGATGGCAAAGCGTGTGTCGCCAAGGATGTATGTAGTCTGTGTATATATATATAAAGTCAACAACACGACGTCGACGAATCTCCATCGATACAACTACCTACCTACCTACCACCACCCTTAAGAACTCAAAGAACCGAACCGCTCTTGGCAAAGCAGCACAATTCCCTTCAACAATCAAACAATCGACCTACCTACCTCCCACCCATTATCAACATCCGACCAACCCCAATCCACAATGTCGACCCCCAAGACCCCGATCTCAGTCGTGCTAATCGGCATCCACGCCGGCATAGGCGCGCCGATAGCAGAGGGTCTGCGCCCCGACTTCGACGGTACAGTCCCCTGCCCTTCCCTTCCTCCCCCCCTTCCCCATCCCTCACCACCCCTCCCACTAACACCCCCCAGTCATCCACTTCATCCAAACCTTCCCAACCGCCCAAGCCGAGCTGCCCCACGTCCTCCGAGGCGAAGCGCCCCCCACCGACCCAACCAACACGGTTGGATCCGCCGACTACTCGCGCGGCGGCGCGCGCGCCGTCCTCTTCGGCCGCGGGTTCTCGCAGGCGCAGGCCGAGGAGCTGTATGCCGCGAACAAGAGCTTCGAAGGCGTCGCGTGGATTGTGGGGGACGATGCCAAGCGGCCCGAGGGCACGGGACCGCCCTCGGGCGCCGACAAGATCATGCTAGGCATCTTCAAGGAGCAGTTGGAGAAGTGGGTCAAGGACGGGGAGAAGGGGGGTTTGGTGCTTTATTGATTGAATGAGAGGAAGGGGGGGGTGAGGTTGAATGGTGAGTGAGGTGGGATGGAGTTGATGATAAGGATTCCTAGGCTTGATAGATGCATGGGTGAGATTGAACTGAAGGGGTACTTGGAGAGACTGTCGCTTGCAGCATATCCCACAGACGTTAGCATCTATACTGCGAATGCTAAATATCACCGGTTCTCGGTAAAATAGTGAAGTTGTTCTTTTATATATGATGCAGACACTGTGCGCAGTTGAGTTTCAATACAGCCCTAACAAAGGATTGTCTTCATGATTCTATTAGGAGCTAAATGTCTACCAGCCATAGCCACAGCAATCGCGGCTAGTCTATCTTAATCAGTAGTGTAATCGACAAGTAGCTAAAGTCTCATCGCAAAAGGCAATGCCAAAAGCTTTTAAATAAACAAAATGGGTATGTAGCAAATGCGTAGATAGACGAAAGATATGACGTGAAATGGGATGAAACAAGAGTATGATGAGTGCGAGTATATTATAAATAGGGCTCCAATGGGCCGCAAAGACGTAGATATGATGGCGGTATGAACTGTATTTCAAATATACGGTAATAGTGTGTCGGTCTGTATGACAACGTTAAATGCTCGTGGAAGGCTAGATCGATGAGTATCCAGCATCTCGCATGCATCACAAAGGCGTCAGGTAAACAAAGGCATTAGCCTCTCCCAAGAGGATGGCCACCTTACTCCCAGTCCCCAAACTCACCAGCTCCATACGGGTTCCATTCTTGACCAGGATACGACGTAGCAGTCATCATCGGGATGCCATCATCATCGTCGTTGACGGCGGCGAGCTCGACAGGCTGATCGACGAGGATCTTCTCCTCAGGTTCTACATTCGTCACCAATGGGATAAGCTGTTGCGGGGGGGATACAGCCGCTGCATCTTTCGTCTCTCCCCCTTCTTCCCCTTCTCCCCCTTCTCCGGTTGTGGTTGTAGAAGTAGTAGCAGTAGTCTCGTCAGGCTCCGAGTCAGGTCCGTCCAGGAAACTCATATTATCCTCCCCAACAACAGCTGCACCCGTCGTAGCAGCGCTACCAGTCGTACTAGCACCGCCAGTTGTACTAGCATTAACAGTTGTACCAGCCGTAGCATCTGCCTTCTCACCCGCAACATTAGGCCCGACCCCGACAGCGATCGGGTTCGTAAACCCTCGTCCCTTCTCGGACCCTGCGTATTTCGTATTTCCGTTCTCCTCAGCCACCGCCGCCGCCGTAGTGTCAGGAGTCGTAGAATTGAGGCGCGGCGTGGCGTCATAGATGTCCTCGCTCGCGTGTCGGATATGGCCGTTTGCGCGCTCGATGTCAACGCCAAGAGTCTGTTCCGAGACCTGGTGGATCGGGCCACGGTGGTGACCCGGCGGCTCCGGGCTGACGGTGAGTGTGCGATCGACGGGTTTCTCTGGGCCTCTAAAGGAGGCTTCATGGCTGCTGCTCGCTTGTCTCGATACTGACATCCGACTCGTTAGACGCGCAGCATCCGGAGATCGGAGGAGTCCGCTTGCTATGGTGGGATTTTGTGTGGGTGGTTTGCTCGCCTCCTGAGATGAGACTTGTGTAGAGGGATTGGCGAACTGATTTATAGGTGAGGTTTGATGCGTCGAGTTGGAATGTACCGACTGAGACGGTTGAGATTGGCTTATAGGAGGGATGTGTAGGGATTGAGTAGATGATGTTCCGCTACTGGCGGGACTGTTAGAAACCGAGATGGCTTGGACACTGGGTTGTGGAACGGGATTGGGCGTTGGATTGGGATGTTGGAAAGATGCTGGGCTCTGTCTGTTCTGTGGCGTTGCTGTCCAGCTCATATTAGACCGGGCTTGTGAAGCAGGACTAGAATCCCGCTGAAACCCTTGCCCTTGTCGTTGATTCTGTTGAATCTGCGGGTTTTGAATCGGTTGGGTCTGCATCTGGCCCTGTCCCGGTGGCGATGTTTGGCCAGACTGATACACCGGCTGTGGTGGATGGAATTGCTGAGGTATTTGGTTCTGAGCCGCATTTGGTTGGAATTGTTGGGGGGTAGGAGAGGGGCCTTGGCTTGGTGCCTGGACCTGGGGTTGTTGAGGTGCGCCTTGATATGGTATGCTGTTAGGTACACCCTGTGGAAGAATTTGAGGAGTGCCGGCACCAATTCCGGGAGGCAAACCCGCTTGTGGAGGTTGCATCAAACGGGGATCCCATTGCTGCGGGGGAAACCCTTGCTGAACCACTAGTGGGAACTGGGCGTACTGGACGGGCGTATGACCAGGACGACCAGCGTTATATGGTGAAAAAGCCACCATGCCACCGGCGCCATAGCCATGTACGGCCTGGTAACCTACGGGAATAGGTACATCATCATACTGGGGTTCGTTCTCCTGTTTCCCAGGGGCTGCGGGGCGCCGCATGTGAGGTGGCACAGAGACGGCTCCTGCTGACACGGCTTGGGGCACCAGGCCACGTCCGCCTTGCATTATCATGCCAGGAGGGATTTGTCCGCGTCCGGCTTGTGCCTGCATCGGCAGGGGTATCCCTTGGGGTGGCATTTGGCCGACTTGGGGCCAACCGGCTTGCCTTTGCGTTGGGATTGAACCTCGGCCCTGTCCAGATTGTATAGGAGGTATTCGAATTTGTCCCGGCGGAGCACCCGAAGGCCCCTGTAAACTACTAGGACCGGGTATTCCTCCTGGACCTACTGGGCTAGGCACACCGGGTCGAATGGTCTGTTGTGCCACCTGTGGGCTTGCCTGGGGACGCGGCTGAGACGTGGGCGCCTCATTTTGCTTGGAGGTTCGCTTGAAAGCGCCGAGAAACTTGGAGGCCGCACTTTTCTCCTTATTGGTTTGGGGCTGGGCCGCAGGCTTGCCACCGTCGTAGGCCCCGAAGAACTTGGATAGTTTGCCCTGGTCCACCGAAGGCACCGGACTGCTCGGAGTGCGGGGTGGTGGGACCCTCGCGGCCGCTGATGGGGACGTCAAGGGAGGAGCCGCTGGTCGAACACCATTCGGGCCCCATGCGAGACCATTTGGGACACCATTAAGTCCGGCGGGGTTCAGTGGGCCGGTTGGACTAAGGCCATTCGGGAAAACGCCGAGACCTTGTCCGGACTCTCGTAGGCCAGGGGAATCGCGAGCAAACTGGTCCCCTTGTAGCCTAGGAGAAGACGAATGATTTGACTGCGAGGGCACGGGGGATGGTTCTGGGGAGGTAAGTGATGGTTGACGCATGTCATTAAAGCCCCCAGATGACTCTTTGTGGGAACTCTGTTGGACATACGAGAGTTGGCTGGGTGCTCGTTGTTCGTCTTGTCTTGGAGATGGGGATGCTGTGCGCTCGGGCCTCATCGCGGCAGGTGGAACAGCCGATGTCATGAAAGGCGCATCTCTGGAGTTGCCGGATCCAACTGGTTTCCTATTCGGGGAGAACCTAGGTATCGCTGCCGACTGTCCTACGGCCTGTCTTTCAAGGGGCGAATCATCAGAAAGTCGCGGCGAAGTCTGCGACGCAGCCACCCCGTTTTCGTCCCGCAATCCCATTTGGCTTGCTCTGTGCCCCAACGGACTAGGCCCCACCTGCTGCTTGAAAGGGCCTTGAGACCCTTGGGGGGAGGGCATATTCGGTCGTTGATTAGGTGATTGTTGGCTCCCAGGACTACTCTGGGCCGAAGAGACTGTGAGCGCTGAAGGACGGCGCATGGTTATTATTTGTGCAGTTTGAAGCGCTGGGGCGGGTTGGGTCGGATCCTGAAATAATGGGGGTGATGGGGACGGACCTGGAGGACCTGGGGGACCACGTTGGGCCTGAGGCTGACCGGCGAACATGGGGTGAGGGCCGAGTGGTTGCCCGGTTTGCCCCGGACGGAACGGAACATATGCAGATTGCATTGGAGGTTGTGTAGGCCGTTGACCGGATGGTGGCGTCTGCTGCGGGGATTGAGGCTTGATGTCCTTTGGTTTGCTTCCTTGCTTGTGAAATAAGCCACCTAAGAATCCGCCGCCAGAGCCCTTCTTCCCGCTCTCTTCACTCTTTACATGTTGAATCTGACCCAGTTGGGGGCCTGCGGTACTGGCTCGACCAACACCCATGAAGGAAGGTGGGCCCGTCGGTACGGGTTGTCCTATCTGCGATGGATGAGGTTGCATTGAACCTGGAGGCCCGGGTGGATATGCTTGTCCCTGGGGACCGAATGGTCCTGGCTGCGCTGGAGGTCCGAATGGCGGTCGCTGTGCTCCTTGCATTCCTGGTGGCACCATGACATTGCGAGGTGGTTCTTGCATCGACTGCCTGGTCTCGTAGATGGTCTCCACTCTCACCGGCTGATCATCCTTCACTCCCTCTTTTGCGTTCCCAACTCCCTTAATCATCCCCTTAAGCTCAGACAATCGTTTCTTAGGCGGCAGATTATTTTGGAGCGACACCTGATCAGAGTTATCAAAGGTCGACGAGTTCATTACGCCTAAGTTCGACTTAGTTTTAGGTTGGGAATGGGCCATGTTTGTCACCGATTGAAAGATACTCTTCTTCTTCTTGTTGTCTGGCACTGCATTAGAAGACCCCTGTTGCATTGCAGCTACACTGCTTGAGTTGCGCCGATGACCCATATGAAATAGTGACCCTGAGCCTCGTCTTCCTTTGTCGTTGACATCCTCACTCGCGACGCTTGAGAGTGAGACCTGATCAACACGTGCTGAAACATACAGTCAGTAATCAAGCATGAAAGAGGAAAGAGCCCTGGGGGGTAACTGAAGAAATACACACCACCCATAGTGTCCTTGGCGAACGACGCATCGTCAAAACTGCTCCTGGGCCTAGCGCTTCCATTCTGCGTACGCATAAGGGGGTGCTGCTGGAGTGGTACTTGACCCTGGCGCGGGAACGCGTTTGGTTGCGCCGGGTTAGGGAAGAGTGATGGATAGCGCGTTGCCGCCGTTGGGGGCACGGGGTTGCTGACATTCCGTGGACGTGTCTGGAACTGCTGTGATGGAGCACCGCCGAGATGCGATGGTGGCGGACCCTCGCCCTCGGTCTCTTTATCATAGGCAGGATACGTCTGCGGACTGTTGGCCGAACGGTTCCGGTTAGAAGGGTTCAGGGGCTCGGCGAGATGTGACTCCTGCGCGGTCCATTGGCGGCCCCCGGGCAGCGAGACGGTTTGGCCTGGCACAACCTGCCGGGGGGCCGGACCGCCTCGGCCCATCATCATCTGGTGCGGATGCATCTGCACGATCGGGGGCTGAGGCATGCCGGGTTGGCTGGGCGGTCCGGCAGTGACAGTGGCGGCGGGAATGGACCCGTTAGGCTGTTGTGGCATGGCAGGCAGGTTCTGACCAGGAGGATTTGGGTTTAGAGTCAAATTTGGCTGTGGGTGCAGCTGCACAGAATTGTGCGGGGAAGAGTGCGACACGCCCTCGCCTGCAGGCAATTGGCCGTCGCTGGCCTGCTGGCCCATCTCTGCGGGCCTCGAGAGCATGGGCATGGGCATTGGCGGCGTCTCCTTGTCGATCGGCGACGGCACCGTGTCGCCGTCATCGTTCACCAGGCCCTTCTTGCGCAGCAAATCAAACGTCGATGTACGACGGATAGGAGGCAACGGCGTAAAAGACGATGTCGTGGTGCTCGTGACCTGGTCACTCTGTTGAGGTTGCATTTGCGGCTGGCCCGGAAGGCTTGGCTCGTCGGCCGTCATGACGGCGGCCATGGCGTGATGGGCCTCGGGGTGCGAAATGTTAGTATACCTGGAAATGGTGGATTCCCGGGCTGTAAATCTAAACCAGTCGTCGGATCTCTCATCAGTCAGATGCGCGACATCATGAGCGACAGCGCTCGTTACGGCGGCGAAGACTGATCGAGAGGGCGAGGTGGCGGGGTGCTCAGCTGTGCCAGCCGCACGCAGACTGAGCTCAAAATCCCTATCGTCGAGCACCGAGGCCCCGGCGGATGCTGATGAGTGCGTGGTAGGCTGGCGATTTAGAGTCGTAAACCGGGTCAAGAGCTGGGCAGCAGGGGATTGGGCAGTGGCTTCGTCGCCGTGATCTAAACTACGCAAATGAGGCGTCGAGGAGCGTGTCTCGGAAATGGGCGAGACTATGTCGTCCGTGTGGACAGGCAAGCGAGGGATGGACAGCACGGCATTAGCATGAGATGTGGCTGGGGCGGGAGAGGCTGCGGTGGAGAGAAAGTAATTATCCCCGTCGCGTGTCGTGAATGGATCAAAGGGTGAGAGAGAGATGGACGTGATAGACACGGCCAACGGTGGTAAGCGAGGGGGTTGAGAGGGATTGCGGTAGGGTTGGTGAGTCTGGGTTGTTGAGTGGTGAAGGACGTGTGAGTGTGCAGGTGGTGGTGAATGAGACGATGACACAGCAGCAGCAGCGGCGGCGGCAGCAGTGGCAGTGGCAGGTACATGGGTGTGCTGTTGCTGTTGCTGTTGTTGGTGCTGGTGCTGGTGCTGGTGCTGGTGCTGGTGCTGGTGCTGGTGCTGCCTGTGAGATTGGGATGGATCGAGCTGGAGCGGTCGGGGTGCGTCCACTAGGTCGGATTGGGCATGGAGCGAGTGCTGGGCCGGGGTTTGGGGCGCCGGCGGGCCTGTAGAGTCTGTAGGGCCTGTAGGGCCCGAGTAGCGCTGTGGCCGGATCCAGTTTTTATTGCTATATTTGTGGCCATGGGAATTGCGCTGATCGCCGCCAGGGAGTGCCGCCGCGCTTTCTCGTGCTTCTACTGGCGCTGCCACAGCAATGGCCGCAGCCTCTGTGTCGCGGTATCTGGATCCACGAGGAACTAGGCCAAGCCGGTGTCTCTCGTCCATGGGTTTGAAGATGAACATCGGGAATAGTCTGCTCCAGCAGTGCCGCCGTCTTCGCTCACGCTTGGCCTGATCTTGATCTTGATCTTGGTCCACTGCTGCCCCAATTCGCCGTCTCTTCCTTCATCCGTGTCGGTGTTGCAGGCAGACGGGGCCGACAGCCTGGCTGGCGCTGATGTGATACGGTATGAGCTGAGACGTGATGATGGTACCAGTCCGCCACCTATCGGCCGAGGTACACTTGTCCTCGCTGTTCAAGGTTTGATCGACGCAAATCACCCGTGTGCGATTGCTATTTGCTCTGCGCCTGTTTTTACCTATCCTGTCCTTCTCATTCAACTGTCCTTGGCGATGCAGTTTGTTGGTGTGGCATAAGCGACCGTTCCCCGCGTGGAAATGAAGTCCGGGATCTAATGAGCGTCGCCAACGGAAATCGCAAGAGACAAGTCCAATCAGCGTGTCGGTCTCGAGTGCCGTACCGTACCGTGCCCAGACCACAGTAATCGCGGCCACTGTCAGAACAATGTGTTGATGAACAGGCGCCCCGGATGATCAATCCCTGTCTGTCGTCCGTGATGGACTCTACTCGTCGGTTGTCTAGCTCCTGGAAAAGTATGGAAATGTCGGTGTTGGCGCATCTCCCCTCTTGCTCCAAGAAACATTGTCGATATGCCGCAGTGAGGGCCGAGCTGCTATTAATACTGCGCCTCTCGTTCCGCAGGGCTTTCAGCACCCTACCAGTCAGGCATGCAGCAGAGTCGCAGCGAACCGACATTACTTTACTCCCTCCCACTTCCAAGGCGGTCCAGTAAGGCAAGACAGGGGGCCGGCGCGCCAGGGACGGCCACGCTGCACAGCTGGAATGGCGGGGTGTGTTCATCGGACGAAAGAATTACTGTAGGACGCTGCTGCAGTGCATCGCATCGTAGTGTGCTGCCGCGACTCTCACTAATCGCCCATCCCATCGACAACACCTAACAATCTACTTACAGTACCTACGGTAACACAGAGGAGCGAGGCAAAGCTAAGCGGCGCTAATACGGCGGTTGGCCTACCACGTAGCATGCCGTTAGATGCAGTGTAATGTTAGTTATTTCGGGGTTATTTCTGATTATTTAAATATAACATACCTACCTTACCTGTCCTCGCCCTGGGAATAATAAAAATAACAAGCGGCCCTTTTCCGTTTTGACATAGCGTCAAGCCACACCGGCATTCAAAAAGAGCTACATAGTAGATAGGTAGCCATCCATCCACATACAGCAGACACCGTTCGCTTCTAAAGTCGGAACTGATCTATTCTATTCGATGGTGACAAGACAGTTCAGTCTGCTAGACGCTATGAACGCTGCCTGAGAGGAGTCACCCTGTTATCGACGATCGTCAAAACCGCAGGCGCCACGTTCTACCTAATAATACCATACCAGGCTGCTAAGTTCTGGGTGCGAGACAACTTCAGCTGAAAGGCGGAATGGTGGCGTGACAGTGGCGTAGCGTGACTGACTGACGTGCTTCTTCGGTGGCTAGAGATGAAGGGTGACGCGGAGGCGGCTTTAAACCCTATATAGAAAATCAAGCATTGGATATGGTTAATTATAGTCCCCCTAGACGTGCCATGCGAAATCACTACACATGCCATGTACCCACTTAGCATACATGCAAGCTCCACATACTATTAAATTTAAGTGGTAGTTGAAGCAGGGGCTTTTTTTTGCAATATATTTTCTATATCTTTAAGCAGAAGCAAGTATTTAAAGCTTTTTTTTTTTTCTTGTATTTTAAACTTAAAAAAATAAGCAGTATATATTTTTTAAATACTTTTAATAGCTTGCTTATTTATTTACTTACTTAATATATAATTTTAAATTATTTTTAATTATGGGAATTCCTACGGAGGCATGCGGTTTTCCTATAAAGGCATGGCTTTTACATAGGCATTCAAGTATGGCCCTACTAAAAAAGCCCTAGCCCTAATGATATATATATGAGAATTTTTGTCTTTTTTCGCTCTATTCAATCGTATAGGGGCCGGTTTTATAGCCCTAATATCTATTAAGATATTAAATATTCTAACTTGTTTATATTAATTGCATAAAACACCCCTCGTTAATTATATAAATTAAAAGATAATAGAATATAAAGCTTTATATTAGGGCTATAAAATCAAGCCCTATACCGTTAAATAGAGCGAAAAAAGCCAAAAATTCCC